>WAAD01001449.1:688-17508 GCA_013389945.1 Fregata magnificens
TCAGAGATTTTTCCTCTGTTCCTCAGCAGAACCCCAGTTCTTGTGCATGTTTAAAGTATACTGCAGAGAATATCTTTCACAGAGAGTTCAGTTTGAGGGGGTGGTTTTGAGTGTGCTGTTGAAGATTTATCTTTCTTTTATTAATGTGAAGATGTTCTTGATAATTGTGCTTAAGACGATTTCCTGCATCCTACACAGATTACTGCTTATTTATGATTTCTTTGGAAAATACATGCATTTTATAAATGATAATCAAATTAATTTACGTCAGAGCATCCTGTAAGGAGAAAAAAACAGTGGTTTTTTTTCTGTGATACAGCATGAAATCTCTCAGTAAATATTTATTTCTCTTCTCTTGTCTTTAACACTCCATCTCTTNAGTAAATATTTATTTCTCTTCTCTTGTCTTTAACACTCCATCTCTTCAGCTGATGCTTGTTATACTTTCTCCTGCATTGGAATAGAGGTTGAAGCACTACAATGGTCCTAGTCCACCCTTTTCAATAAAGTTATGTTGGATTACAAAAAAACCTGAATCAATCCCATTAAATCACTTATGTCACTTTTTGTATTCTGAAGATGAAATATTATTACTAAGTTTAAGAAATGATGTTTTCCTTCTTCAGATTTGAGCAAGTACACTGTGGACAACTGTTGCCGTTCGATTTCTATAGCGGTATTTATTTCCCTGGGGCAACGAAGCTTAACTCAGCCTTATACAAAGGGCCCAACGTAAATTTAGATTTTATCCCTGTGGCAGTGCAAAATCTGCCAGTGCAGAGATGTGATTACAGCTCAGTGGTTCGCTTTATCTTCTGTCATTCAACACTGCAGAACGGGTGGTGCACACAATGTGAGGAATGAATCAGCTGCTGCTTTTGCTGACATGGTCAAGGATAGTAATTACTAGGAAAATTCTTCTGTGAGGTTTTAGTCATAATTTGGCAAAGGCTGGGAGGTTAAGGACATAGAGGGTTAAAGAGCGGCGTGGATACCCTCTGTGTTTACCTGTGTTGATTCTACGCTTTAGTACATTTATAACTGCTCTTAGATGACATAGCTTAATCTACTGAAGCCATTCAGAACTCCTCCTGTAACGAACAGATCTGAACACCTCAAAAGGACTCTAATTAAGGGCTATTTCTGTGTTTACAAATAACTTAATCAAGAAGAGTCATGCCTTCTGAAATTCCTGTTTCTCCACTCTTAGTATTGTGTTAATATTAACCATAGCGACCAAACTGGCAGTATCTTTGAAAGCTTCTGGACTTTTGGAGAGCACATTAAAAATGAATCGCTTTTAGTATCTCTAAAAGATAAAGGTCTTGATGTCCCTGTAGAAGAAGGAGACCTCTGAACAGTAACAGAAATATGGACTCTATGTTTCTTAGTCTTTCGTTATGCTCTGCATTTTGTTTGCTTTTTAAAAAAATTTGCATGGGATACAGGCCATGTTCTACCAAAATAGTCAGATAGTTAGCAAACTGCAGCATCTGCAAGTTGGCAGATGCCAACCTGTTTGCACCACTTTTATTCTACCCACTGTTTTTATTTTGGCTTGTACATTGTTGCTGCCATCCAAACTGGTGGTGGTAATTCAAAACAGCTACTAAAAAGCATATTTATTTAAATGTGTCTGAATTTACATTGTGCCATAGTTAGAGCCGGCGAGCAACCTCTCTGTCAATGCAAAACTACACACTTATTTGAAAATTATTGTAGAAATGTTCCCATTAGAGATAGAAGATTTTTATACCACTTTCTACATAAGATTCAGTGTCACCCTTGTCTTAGTTACAGCCTCATGAATATGTACAACTTTAAGTATACCAATAGGTTGTATTTTTGAATAAATGTAGATTCAATTATATTTAATGTGAAAATCATTAGCCTAGGAAAAACAAGTATTAAAATTAAAACTGTATCCTCAGCATATATTATAGTAGTAAAATACTCCTGGTAGTATATCCCTGTTTCAAATTCATATAAAAAGCCAGACATTACATCCTAGAAGCAGAGCACAACAAGATAAGTGTGGATAATAAAACATACCTGCAGTCTCCCTTAACACAGCTGAATAGATGCCAAAACCCCTTTGCTGACTATAGGACATACCCTCTAGTTGTCATTGTATTATGGAAGATTGCAATATAATTGTGTGGAAATCCTTCCAACGTTATTTATTAGTCCTACTTCTTTCTCAGGGGGTCACAAAGATGCACTTTTTTGCAAATTAAGTGTTGCAGTGCACCAGAGAGACTGTGAAACTGTGAAGTACCTAGTATGTTAGGCCCACATTTTTGATCTGTCCTTTAAAGATTGTCCTCTCTTTTATGTTTATTTCCTAGGACTGAAGCTTCTAGGTGACTACTTTTCCAAAGCACTGAATGCCTGCAGACACTGTAGGTCTATATGACCTTTGAAAGCCAGACTCTAAACGCACTTAGGCAGTGGCTGCTTCTAAAAATTTGGTCTTACATGACTTTCCAGACCTAACCTTTTATTCATACCACTGATATAAACTCTGTACTTTTGCAGCTTGCATCTCAGAAATATTCAGAATTACCATGCCTCCCTCCCCGACCCGACCCGAAAAATAGAAATTTTAACACCAACCTCCTGCAGAACTGAGCTTGTAGTAGCTCTTTCCAGGCCCCTTCACTGATGCTGTTACATTCATCCTAAAGCTGTAAAAGAAAAGTCTGTGTATTTACAGAGACAGTTAGTACTTTGAAATACTTATGCTGCTATGACATGCACTGCACACAAGGTGATGTCTGATGTGCTGTTAAATCAAGTTATTAAAAGGGAGACTTCAAAGCTGAACCTTGAGTGACCAAAGTTTGCTTGAGCCACTGAAGTAATAATGAAAGTCACTTAAAATTGCTGAAGTAATGTGGTATGGTGAAGAGGGCCACAGGTCTGTTATGTGTACCCATCTTGAAAACATGAGCTGCTTTACCACTTATCTTGTGTTCACATTCATAGTTGAAGCTGGAGCACTCGTCGGCTGGATATGTTAAACATAGAGGAACACATGATGTCTGCTCTGGAAAGTTTGCAGTCCTTTTAGAGTCAAGACATAGTGCATCAAACTGTAAGTTGCAGGGACACAAAAAGAATGTGGGAAGAATAATAAAATTTGGAGTTGATAGGGGGTAACAAGGTGGCAGATGTAAAATTCATGGAAGTGAATTGCCATTGCTTTCCTCAGGTGCTGGGATATGATCCACTGATGCAAATTTTTAGATAGTAGAATCAAGTGATCATTTTTACTGTTTAAAAATATTTCTATGCAAGCACAGCATTTCAAGCTGTTGCCATTTGTCATGCCTTCCCACACTGAGGAAAAAAGAAGACCCTTGTCTTTGCCAATATTTTAGTATTTTGTCTTTGTACATGGACACCCACCTGCTCACATCATTAGGTTGAGACCATAGGGATCACAGCTCTGTGACCAGGAAACACCAGGGGCACTGACCCCCACATTTCTCTTCAAAAACCACCTGTAAATGGAAACAGACCAGCTTTCTCAAAGGTGCCCAGTACCGGTGGCTGCCCTGCACATCACTGGCTGCTCTCCCCCCTCACTTTCACCTCTTCTTGCCTCCAGCCCTTCCCCACTCTCACCCTCTGAATCAGGACCTGGCTTTCCAATGCATTGAAGGTTGTCTGGTTTACTCCAGCTGAGGGTCAAGCCCTCAGCTTTTTCTGCATAAAAGTGATTGTTTATCTCTTGAAAAAGAGCTCCATTTCTATGGTGGTTGCTGTTTAGGACTCTGACTTAACAAATCTTAGAGTTTTGCTCTCCTGGTCATATAAGTTGCCAAAGTAGTCTGTTCATTTGCTTTTCTACACCTATGGATTTCTGTGGGTTTTATTAAATAAATTTGAACCAAAGGACTTCCATCTTATTTCAGTCTAGTCTTTCCCATTTAGAAAAAAAAAATCTGTGAAAACTGTTGCTGCAGGAAAAGGAGGGCAATCTTTCAAAAACACACAAGGAATATTTAGCAACACCATTTTGTAAATGAGGGAGGTGGTGTCTCAAATGTTAAGTAAGCATTAAAGGTCAACACTTCGTTACTACTATTTTTAATGATAATCAAAGTCAGCAAGAGTGTCTGATGGGAGGATGAAATATTTAAATGTCAATTATTTGTCCCCAAATGTATCACATCTGCCTAGGTGATAATTATAGTTGCTGGAGAGATGGCTGCTGAAAGAATATGCTAAAATAAAATAAAAAATGCACCTTTCATTCCATCAGTTTCTTCCTGGTATTTTCGTGTTTTGGCAGCTGAGACCCTCAGAATGAGATTTGGAAGATTCTGACTGCAAAACTGTTGAACTGTACCATGAATGTTGATTTGTCCTTGGCTAGGTCAGAACAGAGCAGAATCCCTACCAGAATTCAAGACCTTCGTAGTCTGAGGGTTTGGGTTTTTTAGACCTTGCTGCCTCATTCTTTGCCCAGACCACCTCTATATGTTGTGGTTGCTTTTCTCAAACAAAGTTCTTGCCAATTGTACTGTGGAAAAAAGTTCCATGGACAGCTCTGGGACTTTGATCTTTGGCTAATGTGTTCCCATCATATCTCCATTGTGTCAGTGCAATAAGGTAAGTAAAGAATGTTTGTTAATGATTTTTTTTTTACAAAAAGGATTGTATACCACTTTAAAGAAAAATCCCAAACTTTTGAAATTCTGCATTTGTCTCCCCATCTTGGGGGCATGCACTGAAGAACAGTCAGTCTAAGGGCCCAGGAACTTCCCATTTTTCTAGACTCTCCGGTTGCTGCCAGTCTCCCAGGCAGTTTGCTGCAGTGTCATAACTCTGTGATTTCCAATAGAATTTATTAAATTGGTATGATCTCAGCAAACATTTTTATTTCTGCAAACTGGTAAATAAATGAAAAAAGTAGTTGGAACTGATCTTTATCACTGTGAGTGATGGGTTTGTAGGGACAGAGAGACAGATTCTGCAACATTCATTTACTCTCCACTTCATTATATACACCAGAGCCCAGGCTTTGATTGAACATGCATAATAACACCTTAATATCAAAGTATCCAGAATCAAAATAGCATAATTTCTAAATTGTTTTGTTCAGTGACCATGTGTGATTCCTAAGAGTGACTTCACTATTTTGTAGGTAATCCATGACTCATTTCTTTTGCGTATAGATTTGCAAAAAAAAGTCTTCTTTGGAGTTTCTCCTGATGCTTGGTTTACATGGAGACAGGAGTCTGGATGACAGCCTCTGCTGAGCAGTCAAGTGGGGTTGGTGGAGGTAGGGATGGGTTTTAATATGCTGAGTTCTTCCTTCTTTCTGATAGCCTGCAAAGACCTGAGTCCCTAATGATGATCCCCAAGCAGCACCTGATACTTCTGTCAGAGAAGCACACAATGGGAACGTGCATGGATGGAATGAGAGAGATAAATTTTGGTTTTTTCTTTTAGTTTGGTAAATTTCTTACCAGTTTTGTGTAGAAAATGAGCTCTGATGAGGAATTTTCTTATACTTGGATATCAGAGACCTAGCCGGAGAAGCAGAGTAATCACACATTCCTCATAACAGTCAATATCAAATATTTCAAAAGAAGATGGGAAAATCACCTCCAGGCAGCTTTGGAGCAAAAAGATTCGAACTGATTTCCCCAGGAATGTTTATTCATCATCTGCCAGTAGCTTGACATAGGGCAACTGCATTGTACGTGAAAACTTTGCTTTAGAGGACCCATTCTACTCTGTGCACCTTACATAGCTGTTGGTTGCTGTTTGTAGACCTTTATGTATCATGTTAGTCTACAAATGGCACAAAGGCACATGAAATTCAAATTAAGAAAAATATATCTATAAAATTTTCATTACAGTTTATTCAGTTTCTTGCCATAAAAAGGCACCGTTGCAAGTGTAGATTACATGAGTTATAAATAACATCTATGATTACATTTTATTCAACCTACTCTTAATGATACTAATTAAAAGTAGATTATAGGTATCCAATTTAAAGTAAGATTATCAGTTATTTTTTCAGTCACTTCTAACTTCATATGCCATGTATATACAATAAGGTATTCCATTGCTGCTACATGTAATCTCTTGTGTTTATCTGATTCTCATTGTGTGAAGTAGACTTTTGGGTCAGTTTGCTTTTGGTTTTATTACAAAGACAGGGGAAAAACTTTGGAACTCTAAGAAGGACCTAGATAAAAATAAAACACCTGTATCATTTTAGTTTGTATGGGATGGCAAGAAGTTTAAATGAATAACCCATATACTTTTACATTTAATTTTCAGATGTCATTGTGTTTGAGTTATGGGTACACATTTGTGATTCTGGAAATAGATATGCACTGTACTGTTAAAACATGGGATGCAGTATTAGACAGTCTTTATCTAATTAGTCCTGGTTATCTTGAAGGGAAAATGTAATTATCATGGAGTAAAATGTTCTCTGGCTAGATTCTATAATAATCCCACAATTTTTGTATGTGACCAGTGCAAAAACCAATGTTTTTAAGTTCTGAAGGTGAAAAAAAGTGCAGAAGCCAAAGCCATTCTGCAATGACACCTAGGACAGACAGAACAATGAAATTAGCTTTTACTCTTTCAGCTAACGAGAATGGTGTACTCAGGCCAAGCATGAGGTGAATTAATGCAGCTCTGTGTAGGGAAGCTTGCATTATGCCTCGCTGCCTTATCTGCAGATAAAAAAGCAATCGTTTTGGTTGCTAAGGGTAGCAATCCCATGCCTTCCATACAATCAAAAAGTAAACCATCGCAATAAATAAAAGGAAATGGGTTGAAGAGCTGAAAGAAATGTTTCATCCAGTCATATTATTTATGAAAGCTGACAATTTGTAATGGGTGTTGGCAATAGAAAGGTGCAATTACTTCTCTCCTGCTGCTGGGTTGTGGCACTGCTCTGCCTGCAGGGAGCCTGGGAGCAGTATGGCTGCGGGAGCTGGGGGTCCTGTCCTATCTGCACTCTGCTCGCTGTGCCGACAGGTACAAAGCAGCAGACAGAAGATAAGGTGCCACATAACACGTATTACAGAATAAATGGGATTCTCACGTTTACATACACAACTCCCACGAGACTCACAGGGGAGGCGGGCAGGGGGAGGGAAGAAGGCACCTACAAAATACCATTCATACCTCCAATGATAATTGCAGCACTGGAAGCAGCTTTACCATTGCTACAGTACTACATGGCTGCAGTTTTAATTTCCAGTTTAAGTTACACAGTATTGTCATATCACAGGGAATAGAGTTTCAGGAACTTTAACTATCTTTTTTAAACAACATGGTTTTCTTGGCTTACTTCAGAATCACAGAAGGAGTAAGCTTGCAAATCTTTTAATAAGGCAATTACATGCAGACAAAGATTAGATCGCATGGCGCAATAGATTTTTGCTATATTTTTCGGTATCTTTTTGATATTCCACTGTCACTAGACAAGAGCTCTGAATAGTAATGTGACAAGTCTATTCAGGAGACAACAATACCAGATTCCTTAATTGTGCTCACTTGTATGCCACACAAACCTGCACTTAATTTTCCTACCTGTTTTGCAAATGTGGAAAGAAAATACCACTTAGATTCAACAGTGCTTTTAGTGCTTTATCCGTGAAATCTGCATTTTGTATTTGTAAAATGAAAATGTTGAGATAGTCAATCACTTAATTTTTCCCATACAGTGAAAATCTTATAATCTCCTGATTCAAAATGTCAATCTTAATATAGAAATGAATTTATTCTTATTAAAAAAGGCAAAAGAACTGAGCAAAATACAGACTGGAAAAGGGATGCTGTGCTATTTTCAATATATGGATCCTGTAACCTCATGTTTGTTTTCCCAATGTCTGCCTGAGAGATAAATCAAGAAAGACATGGGAATATATTTTGTTGCCATAGTTTATTTTGTAAGTGGCATTACATAAGTAATAACATTTTTCCTTGCTAAAATGATGTGCATAAAAAGGTTAATTATCATTATTCCCAGATTTTAGAGGGAGGCTGAGGTAGAAGTGTGATGGTTTGCAGGAGGCCGCGCTGTATGTTGATAGCAAATAAAAAATTAAAACCAGTGCTGCCTGGATTCCAGTGTATATCCCTATGGACATGGGAAAAGGTCACAGGATCTTCCAAACAGAGATGGAAAACTCCTGCCACAAGTTAACCTCCTCCTTTACAAAGACAAAACTACAATTAATACTATGTATTAATCCCAAATCTATGAACCCATTCTGGACACCTTTCAGAGGACCTGAGGGATGTTCACCAAACAAACAGTGATGATGTTTTTAATTTCAGTTATACAAATAAATAAATATACTCGTAATAAATATGCATGAATGCATCTATGTGTGCAAACACTACATTAGCATAAAAATAAACCAACAATTAAATCTTCACTTGTTTGCTCTTTTCTCATAGAGGAATAAGCTCTTGCCTGTAGGAGTCCATTGTATTTGAAAGATAACTTTATTCAATTCCATGCTTAGTGCAGTAATACCTTTGTGTTTCATTGTTCTTGTTCAGAATATGGATGTTCATGCTTATTGTTTATTCAGAACAAAACTGTTGTGGTTTAGCCCCAGCAGGCAACTAAGCACCACACAGCCACTCGCTCAGCACCCCCTGCCCCATGGTGGGATGGGGGGGAGAATCAGAGGAGTAAAAGTGAGAATACTTGTGGGTTTAGATAAGAAAAGTTTAATAATGGAATAATAATAATAATAATAATCATCATCATCATCATCATCATCATCTTCATCATCACCATCGTAATGAAAAGGAGAATAACAAAAAAGAGAGGTAAATAAAATGCAAGAAGACAAGTGATGCAAATGAAAAACAATTGCTCACCACCAACTAACCAATGCCCAGCCTGTCCCCAAGCAGCGGCTGCCCCTGGCCAACTCCCCCCAGTTTATATGCTGAACATGATGTCATATGGTGTGGAATATCCCTTTGGCCAGTTTGGGTCGGCTGTCCTGGCTGTGCCCCCTCCCAGTTTCTTGCGCACCTCCAGGCTTCTTGTTGGCAGGCCAGTATGAGAAGCTGAAAAGTCCTTAACTAGTGTAAGCACTGCTCAGCAACAGCTAAAACATCAGTGTGTTATCAACATTTTTCTCATCCTGAATCCAAAACACAGCACTATACCAGCCACTAGAAAGAAAATTAACTCTATCCCACCTGAAACCAGGACAAAGACTTAATTCAGATTTTAAGAGTAATGTTTGGCCACATTACATAGTTAGAAATTTTCAACAACAGAAAGTCCCTCATTGGTCAAATACAACTGAGATCTCAAGAAAGAAAACAACACACTTTACTCAGGTTCATTTTCAAGCTTTACCTGTGAATTTATAATTTTACTTTTGTAACACATACTAAAATTGCAAATAGGGTACCTGACATTTATTGCCAAAGATGCTGTTATTTTTCAGTAAAAGTGCAATTTTTCAATCTATCATTCTAGCTCCACAAAATCTAATGAATAAATAAATTCTTTATTGACTTCAGCTCAAAGAGTAGGGTCATGTAATTAGACAAATAACTGAATGTTGGCAGAAGGAGAGTGAAAAGTTAAAAGACATCAATTGTTTAAACTAAAAATTTCAGGGTATTTGGCAGGATTTATATCAAGTCCAAACCCAGCAGGACATAATTCCAGGTTTCTGTGAGCCTGGTGAGCTGTTCTCTAATGTATTACATTCAATTTCCTGTTAGGATTTCAAACAGTAGGTGCAAATTACAGTAGTCCTTTATAAGGAAATCCAGCCTTTTACAATGAGGTACATGATCTTTCTGCATACCTTTTGCTTCCTGCCTGCCTTTTTCAGATATTTTTAACTGCTGTACTGCTAAGCCACTGGAGTCACAGCAGCTAAAAAAAGTCTTTGGGGGTCTATTATCCATGTCGTGTGACAGTGTTGAACGAACCGAGAGGTCGAGGTACAGGAGGTCCGGCTGATCTCAGCCAGTTCAGGAGTAGTATCATGAAATTGAGAGCAAGGAAGCACAACTGAAAAAGATATAGCATGACGCGCCTCTTGCACATAGCATCTGTCACATAAAATCATGGTAAAATTAGAAGACTTTTCAAAAAATAACTATACCCACCAAAAAATGAAATAAATTAAACCTGGCAGGTATTGGAAGTGAATAAAAAGATGATCAAAACCTGCTGTGCTGTCTCCATGTGGGTAGCCCTGTTTACCCTTCTGTGCTTGGAAACCCTGAGCTACTCCTGGATTTGCAATGACAAATTACAGACAGTGCCATAGCCTTGCCATAGATCTTTTATTTCCAGCTGTAGTGGGGAAACAGTGCAGTAGGTGAAAATACAGAATATAATCCTGACCATGCAAATGTTCAGGGTTAGGTCTTGAAATTGGATCTATGTAAGCAAACGCATCTGCAAGGTGCAGCAGTGTTTACTATCATGAACAATCCTATTGATTTGACTTGACTGGGGTCATGAAAAGACAGTGGACATTAAGCCTTTTACTATGCATTATTGCAGGACTGAGCCTTACGTCAAAAGAGTGTGACAACATCCCTTGTAATTAACACACAGTGTGAAATTCAGTTTTTGTGTATCAAGGAAGAGAGGACTGGAATTGGAATAGCATTAATGATTTTTTGTGTATAAGCTGCTTTTTGTCATGACCACTGGACATTAAACTGGGAAAATTACAGAAGGGTCTATTAGTTCCCAATAACAGTCACAAATCTACACACAAGGTTGCAGGTGTACATTAACTACCTTTTTCCATGTACCCAATTCAAAATAGCCCTATAGGAACACATCCCACTCCTGAATGTCAGTCAACATTTTGAGAACACACAGGTGACACCTGGAAACCCTGCTAGTTTTTTACACAGATATAATGTGTATCTTTTAAACTGTACTCTATTTTTCGGCTGAACCCAGGATGTATCCTCACCCTTCTTTTTCCTGCCTGCTTCTTCGCCCTGCTCCCCACCTTTGTGCACTGGTTATTGTAAATGCATTGCTTACTTTGCTTTGAATGCAGGAGGTGCGTTTTTCAAGATGCCATAAAGAGAGCGTTTCATGCAGAATCAAGGAAATGACTGGGTGAGCTAGGTGCAAAGAGACATGGTTGCGGGCATTGTACCTCTGCCCACCAGCTGGATCTGAGGGGAATGTTTCTTAGTTGTGGGGTGTCTTCACTGACCTCAGTGATCATAACTCTTGACTAAGCATCAAATGGCCTGGATAGCGCAGCCGGCAGGGGCAGCCAATAGATGCAGCAGTTTGGACTGCAGTTTCTGTGCTCTGCTTCTTTGAGTTCCTCTTGAGATCTTCTTGAGCTTCTGGGCACTTTGTATAGAATTTGTGGGATCCCTCTAAGGAACTGGAGGGCTCCAGCTCCAGCTGGGTAAGGACAGAGATACGGCTAAAGTAAGGATAGAGCTAGCATCTTCTAATGAACTATGTCAACTGCCCTTGACAAAGGATGCTTGCAGCCTTTATTCTAGCTTACCCCTGATAAGAGAGAGTCAAGCACCCTTCTAGTCCATGCTAACCTGTGTAAGAGCCAGCCTAAATCACAGCTGGCAGAGGCAGCAGTTTGCACAGCAGGGCACAAAGCAGAGGGCAGCAAACCTGCTCTGTCCTGCATACCCATCCCTAGCTATGGTGGTCACATGTCCCAGGGCAAGGTCCCCAGCAGCCTTTGGAGTAACTGTTCCTTCACTACGAGGCTCCTGGACCCAGAAAGAGCTTCAGAAGAAGGATGCAGCTCTGCAAGTCTGAGACTGCTGGGAGTGCCTGGGGCCTCTCACTGTGGCTGGGGCACATGGTCTTCTGGCCTGCAGGAGGTGTGCAGCTGCTGAGGACCTGTGCCACCAAGTGAAAGAACTGTGGGAGGAGGTCAGCAGGCTGCACAGCATCAGGAAGGATGAGGAAGAGATTGACAGGGTCTCCTCCAGGTCCCTGCAGCTTCAAGAGCCCAAATCTCCATCTGTAGGGGAAGGGCAGGAAGAGTCTCTGCCTATGAAGATGGAAAGTGGAAACTCCAGCCATGATGAAAGTTGAAAGCTGGTAAATTCTCACATCAGGAGGAAGGGTCCTGCTCCACCTGAAGACTTGCAGTTACAGAAAGGTTCACTACTCTTGCTACTGATGAGGAGCTGGAAGTGCCATCCAACAGAACATCTCCAGTGGCTGAGCCTGAGCTGCTCAGGAGCACCCAGAGGAAGCTGCAAGTGATAGCGGCAGGAGACTCCTTGCTTCGGGGGACAGAGTTCCCCATCTGCCAAACTGATTTGTCATCTAGGGACATTCGCTGCTTGCTGTGGGCTTGCTTTTGGGACATTGTGAAGAGGCTACTGGGGATGGTGCAGCTCTCAGACTATTACCCTTTTCTGATTTTCCACCAATGATACTACCAGGGGTAACCTGGAAAGTATCAAGTGGGACTACAGGGCTCTAGGGGCAGTGGTCAAAGGCATGGTGGACCAGGTGGTGTCTCCTTGATCCTGCTGGTGAAGGGGAATGGCCTAAGGAGGACTGGGTAGATCTTGCAGGTCAATAGTTGGTTGTGCAGCAGGGTTTTGGCTTCTATAACCATGATCTTTGAGGATCAACAGCTGCTTGGAAGAGACAGGATCCACCTGAATAAGTGGATCAAAAGTACCTTTTCCAACAAGTTGGACAACCTGGTAAGGAGAGCTTTACACTGGGAATGATGGAGGAAGGAGACATTCTTCAACAAACAAGTAAGGGTGAGGAAGGTGAGACACAGTCATGTGAAAAGAGATATAGCAATTGACAAAAGAGGGCTGAAGTGGAACCCCTTTGAGCATGCACATATAAATAGGGAAGTGCCCAAGGGATAGCCTCATGTGGAAAACATTTATGCCCTTTCTGGGGAAGCAGCATGGCTGGGTCCCTGTCTGAAGTGCCTTTACTAATGCATGCAGCACAGGGAAAAGGCAGGAGGAAGTAGAAGTTTGCATGCAGCTGCAGGGCTCTGAACTCACTGGGATCATGGAGATGTGGTGGAATAGCTTGCACGGCTGGAGGACTGCCATACGTGGATACAGGTGCTTTAAGAAGGACAGGCCGGGACTGTGAGGAGGGGGAGTTGTCCTTTATGTGAGAGAGCAACAGGGATGTATGGAGCTCTACCTTAGGATGGGTGATGAACCAGCTGAGAGCTTGTGCATGAGGATTAGTGGGCAGATCAACATGAGTGACATTGTCATGGGTGTCTGCTGCAGACCATCTGATCAAGAAGATGGATGAGGCCTTCTTCAGACTCATCCTGGAAGAGCCCCATGTTTTCAGGCTCTGGTTCTCCTGGAGGACCTGAACCACTGCAGTGTGTGCTGGAGTGACAACATGGCTGGGCACAAGCAATCCAGGAGGTTTCTGGAGTACATTGACAGCAACTTCCTGACACAAGTGATCAGGGAGCCAACAAGCAGAAATGCTCTGCTGGACCTCATGCTTACAAACAATGAAGACCTGTTTGGAGATGTGAAGGCTGGGGCAACCGTGCAACCTGCAGCAACCATGGTGTGGTGAAGTTCAGGGTCCTTGAGAGGAGGGAATAGGGCAAAAAGAATGACCACAACCCTGGGCTTCAAGAGATCAGACTTTGGCCTGTTCACGGATGAGCTTGGAAGAATACTTTGGCTTACAGTCATGGAGAGAAGAGGGGCCCAGGAGAGCTCATTGATATTCAAGGATCACTTTCTCCCAGCTCATGAAAGATCCATCCTGACAAGCAGGAAATCAAGCACAGGCAGCAGAAGGCTGGCATGGATGAGCAAGAGCTCGGTGTACAGGAGGTGAAAGCAAGGGCAGATGACCCAGGAGGAATATCAAGATGGTGCCCAGTCATGCAGGGATGGGGTTAAGAAAACCAAGGCCAACCTGGAGTTGAAACAGGTGAGGGCGACAAGAAAGGTTTCTACAAGTACATAAACAGCAAAAGGAAGACCATGGAAAATGTGGGCTCACTGCTGAATGGGGCAGGGATCATGGTGACAATGGGTATGGAAAAAGCTGAGGAACTCAACTCCTTCTTTACCTTAGTCGCTTCTGGTAAGACCAGCTTTGGGGAAGCCCGGGTCCCTGAGAGGAGACCGTGGTGCCTGCCAGCCTCAGCCCTTCTCTGGTTCTGTGCAGTGTGGTCCTGCTGCCCTTGTTGCAAGTGAGAAGTGTCACAGAGCCACATACTTCTATTAACTATTCTCTCTCTATTATATTTTGCTGTAGTATTTGTAACCATGAACAACTGTATCTTAAGACAGGCTAAATATTTCTTTGGGAAGGACCACTCAAAAGTTTTTATTGCTGTATTTTGTAAGCTGTATTTCAGGGAAACTGTCTAATAGTCCAATTATATTTAGTGTAGCATTTTTAACAATTTCATGGTTTTGTCACCCATGTGGAAGTTTAGATAATTTACGCTTACTCATGAGACATATTCTGAAACTTTTCTAACATTTTAAATCTTAATATATGTTATGATTTCAGAATTATTTGGTGAATGTAAAACTTCTATTTTTGCATTGGATGTACAAGTTAGAAATATACTGTAAAATCTGTTATTAAAGAGTTTTTTTCAAATCCAACTAATTTGCTGTTAAAGACATGCTATTGATATTGAAGTAACACATATAGGGAGTATGCTGAGTTGCCTGTGTGATCTTAATCCATATAAACATAATCTTTTAAATGTCCTGAAGTGTAACACTTTCAGTAAACCATAATAAATTATGAGTAGCAATAACTATTTGCACAGTTTTACTTGATGAATAAAAATATTATAAAATGTATATACACAGCTGTATACATGCATATGTGTGCACCTGTATATACTTCTTGTGTATTTAATTAGGCAAATATAGATAGACCAATACCTAAAATGACTAATTTCTCTAGAGGTTCCAGTTTCATTGTAAAATTGGGAGTTCTTCTGAGCAGGGATTTTATTATACAGCACTGATCATAGTAGTAATCCAATGAGTAATGTAAGGATAAAAGGTAACACATGATAGCACATAATTATAATAATTGTTTTTAACTTCTTAAACCAAACAATTTGCATCTAGATTTACCAGGTAGTGTACTGCTCATGACAATTACATTAGAAATATTAACACGTTCCTATGAATTTTGTGTGCTACAACTTCAATTATACTACTTTTTTTTCATTACCAGTCAGAAATATGACATTTTAATCATAACAAAAATAATAACATAACATGATAATTTAAGACAAAAACAATTTTTGTAGATTTTGTTTCACTGAATTCAGGTGGACCTGCACACTACCTATGTGTGCTAATGAAAGTTGATTACCTTCCTCTGCAGTTCAAGCTGCCATGGTACAATGTTTGATAGCCCTTCTACATTGCTTTCTAAAAATATATGATAGGGCTTAATGCAAGGTAGCTTTAGGGCTACAATCCTCTGAGATTCTGGGCTGTTCTCTCTCCCATGGAGACAAGTGCCCATGTCGACACATCCTAGTGCTCACTGAAGCTGAGGAGAGTTTCAACGTTCCAACGGGAATGAAGTGGTAGAGGGTATCCAGCTGGAGGGAGCAATCTGAATTAAGTACAGTGTTATCAGTGGGGAGAACCAGTGAAGAATTCAGACTTAGCAGCCTTTTAACAACCAGTTTTTCAAAGCTGTAAATGATGGTATGAAGACGAAATTGTAAGTAGTTTAGAGCACAGAAGAAATTTTAAGAGTAATTTGTAGGTAGTAAGACCCTAGGAGTCCTAATGTGCAACTTAGTGCTTATTATAGCCCAAGAATGCCCACAAAGCATGTGAACAGTGAAATTGCTGATTTCAGTGAAAATCAGTAGTATAAGGACAGCATGTATCCAAGAGAAGTGGCGGCAGGAAGCTCCCCCCTTCCTCCCCCAGCAGTCACATGTCTCATCTGCCCCAGAAGTCCCCTGCTCCCTCCTGTCACCTGATCTGTTTACCCCACTTTTCTTGCCCCTCTGTGTGCATGTGTGTGTCTCACCATTTTGTAAGATACCATACCCCCTCTACTCCATACCATACCCCCTCTCTTCTCCACTCTCATGAGACCCCACCTGGAGTACAGTGTCCAGTTTGGGGTCCCCAGTACAACAAAGACATGGACCTGTTAGAGCAGGTGCAGAGGAGGGCTACAAAAGTGATCAGAGGGCTGGAACACCTCTCCTATGAAGAAAGGCTGAGAGAGTTGGGGTTGTTCAGCCTGGAGAAGAGACATTATTGCGGCCTCTCATAGAATCATAGGGTCATAGAATCATAGATCTGATTAGGTTGTAAAAGACCTTTAAGATCATCAAGTCCAACTGTTAACCTAGCACTGCCAAGTCCACCCCTAAACCATGTCCCTAAGCACCACATCTACACGGCTTTTAAATACCTCCAGGGATGGTGACGCAACCTCTTCCCTGGGCAACCTGTTCTGATGCTTGACAACAATTTCAGTGAAGAAATTTTCCCTAATGTCCAATCTAAACCTCTTCTGGCGCAACTTGAGGCCATTTCCTCTTGTCCTATCACTTGTTACTTGGGAGAAGAGACCAACACCCACGTCACTACAACCTCCTTTCAGGTAGTTGTAGAGAGCAATAAGGTCTCCCCTCAGCCTCCTCTTCTCCAGGCTAAACAGCCCCAGTTCCCTCAGCCGCTCCTCATAAGACTTGTGTTCTAGACCCTTCATCAGCCTCGTTACCCTTCCCTGGACAAGTTCCAGCACCTCAATGTCCTTCTTGTAGGGAGGGGCTCAAAACTGAACACAGTATTCGAGATGC
>WAAD01001452.1:2625-39312 GCA_013389945.1 Fregata magnificens
GTACTCCAGATGTGGCCTCACTAGGGCGGAGTAGAAGGGGAGGATAACCTCCCTCGACCTGCTGGCTACACTCCTTTTGATGTATTCCTAAGAGAACTTCAATTTCCTTTTTATATTTTCTTATCTTTTTTTATTACATTAAAACAGTCACATCTCCTACTCATTTGCTATTATTTAGATATTAACATTTATTTCAGCTGATTCCTTCCTGATGTCTTAGTGTCTCAACTTTGTCCATCCTCACAGTCCGTACCCCCAATTTCCAAATTTTACCACAGTTATGAAGTACAATTCCCCAACTTGCCTCTCTACATCAGTGTATGATTTAGGTTTTTAAGATGCTTAATTCCCACTGATTCATGGAGCTGTTTTTCAAAGGTTTTATAAGGTTTTATTGATTTTTTTCATTTTCTCAATTTCAAAGCATGAGAAACCTGGAGTTCAGATGCTTATTAATTAACTTCAATTGCATTTTTATACTTCACATCCGGTGCACTTGAGGGTCTATGATCTCTTTCGGTGATCATGAAAGAAAAAAAAAAAAAAGATGAAAATAAAAGAAGTACACGACTATGTGAAGGCTCCATTTTGAACCACTCCTGGGCAGCTAGAGAATACTCAAGGCAAAAATAAAAGGAGTGCCAGCTGTACAGAAAAAGCACAACTGACTGAAGATCAGACACAGCTGTCAGCATGAGGCAGTTGTACAAGGACTGCCAAGGACATTGAAAAATCTCTGTATTAATCATATACTTGTTGGCCAACAATGCTTTGGGATTCTTGCCAAAGACAAGCAGATAAGGGTAACATGACATGGCACCTAAAACCTGTACATAGCTGAATCTGCAAGGCTGGCACTAAGATCTGCTCTTCAGCTATTTAATTCAAAGAGCAATACCTGAGAGGTAACAACCATAGGAATCATGTCCCTGCTTGGGTAGTTCCTGACATATTGATAGTCAAGATAAAAAAAAGCTATAATAAATAGGACTAAATTATTCCTTTTCCCCTCGTCCCTAATTATCCTCTGTCCCGTCATTCCTATTTTAGTATTTGAAGTTGTTAGAAAATCAATGGATCCTTAAGAGTGTATGGTAAATGGTCAAATTGCATCTTTACCCATATAAAAAGCTGTGATCTAAAAAGCCTTGGGAGGATCTCCTTCTGTCTAATTACAGCCTTCCTTCTTCCAAAGAATATAGGCAACATTCCTAGAAGTGTAAAACTAAAGAAAAAAAAAAAAGCAGGGCACATTTGAGAACTGTAAATGGCATTATAAATGTAAATCCCTTTCCCTTCTTCTGTTTAATTTTTTGTTCTCCTTTTTTTAATTAATCAGGTTCTTTAAAAATATTCTTATCGAAATGTTCTTTGTAGAGAAAGGGATTTTTGTATTTATTACTCTGAACACAATAACACATGATTAATAATACAAACATATTACTGAAAACTAAAAGGAAACCTAGAAGGGCAACACCAAGTGAAAGATGAATAAATGGTTACTGACAGTTTTATGTCAGTACTGGCATTTCAGTAGGGGCCACAGCAAGGTAGGGAGGGACCCCCATTCTTCTAGACTCCTGGAAGACCTTGAATGACATAAAATCTAGACGTATCAGAGAAGCAAGAGTGAGGACAGAGGTGACAAGCTCAGGCTCAAAAGTAGCTCATAGAAGAAGAAGCCTGGTCTCCCAGGAGAACACAGAGTTCATTCTAGTACTACCAACAAACCAAGGGACTGCCATAAAAATTGAGGTTAGTAGCTGTGACAGGAAATTAAAACAAATTCTTTGTTAAGACTGTATTAAAATATTGCTTTTTAGACCTGTTACCTCATTCTAGGAAGTTAGCACTAGTCATATTAAAAATCAACAACACAAATGTGAAACTCCAACTCAAACACCCAGCGAATAAGAAATAAATACAACATATATATAGTGTATTAAATACTATGCCATTTCCACTTATATGATGATTCAAAAGACAGTAGTCATTTTCCAAATGCACAAACCAAAATATTTACTAGTAAAAAGAACATTATATTCTAGTATTCAAAATTGTAAATATAATATTAAAATTTTTACATTTTTGCAAAGTGCTAATTACAACCGTATTAACTGGAAAGGAAAATTACCCCTAATTTTTAAGTTAAATTACCTGGAAAAAATCTCATCTTTACTGGTAAACATGGTAAATGTATAAACTCTCTTTAGTGCAAAAATAAAATGGAATTATAAGATACCAAATCCATAAACTGCCCTAAAAATGGATAAGCTAAAGGAAGAGTATTTTTATATAAACTCTTTATACAGTGACCAAATATTTTTCTCAATTTTCTTATGTATAAAAATTTATTTTCTTAGACTGGACAATGGAATATTCTGCAGTTGCTTCTAATAAACTCCAGACAAAAGGGAGATGAATTTAAACACTGGCAAAGCCTTCTTTATACACTAGACTTGTCCACCTCTTTCACTTAGAGAAAACTCCCACTGAAGCCAATTACCGCCTTTTCATACTACCGGACATCTCTCATAACACTCAGTTAGCAAGGCGTGACACAAATTTAAAAAAGTAAAAGAATGTATACCCTAAATCAGACAAATCCCATTTGCAAAGTACGAGAAAGACATATAACATATGCATAGACACAATATGTAGCTATCCTTATGTATATTTTAATGTAACCAGTAACATTAACAGAAGTATATTTTATACCTCCTACTTCTAATTCTCCTCATCCCAATCACCATTAGCTGTGTCTTATCTTAGTGGAAATAGGTCCTCTGTAACAATCATGAGATATGCCTATGTAAGAACTGTAGGAGTGGATATACCATTATTATAATACATGAGAAGTCTTCTGCATGACAAGCCCTGTAACATCCAAGTTGGAATTAACACTCAGAGGTCACACTGTACATTAGATTTTTCTCACCAAGGCCCTGAAATTGCAATACTCAGTGGAGAATACTATGCTTAAATGGAACCCTGCTGAAGTCATTCAAATACAAATTGTTTAGCCTACTTATATGCTGTAGACTGAAGGATTAGAACATGTACAATTGTATATTTATGTTGACATTATGCTACAAAGATGTATAAAAAGGCAATATCCTAAGACTTATAAAAATGAATCATCATCACTAAAACTGTGGAAGATATACTAAATGACTGCGTAGCAACTATTTCAAGATGGGAAAAAGTTTTCTGAAGTTCTGTATTTAAAAATGGCCTTTGCTTTCAAAAGAAAGCTGTCTCTTTTTCTTCTTTCAGTTTGAAAGATTTTTTGTGTTTGTTCTCCCTTGTCAAATAGGACAATGTGTTTATTTGCCTAGTTTGGTATAAAATGCACAATGTAAGAGATTTTATGTTGAAACAATCCATTTTTTTCTGTTTCAGGAAAGGTAAATAGACAATTATTTGATACTTTATTTTTTCAAAAGACTATTACTACATTCCTGCAGATGTTACTGAAATAAGTGGTATACTGAACATGTGTAGTTCATAATTTTCATGATATTTTGTTTCCAGAGAATTCATGTTAGAGTCCTTAATGACTGCTGGAGAAACAGGCATTAGTTCACATACCATAAGCTCTTTGCTCTTGACAAACAAAGGCTGTCACTATGCACAGATTCTATTCTTACAGAAGTCCGGGAAGGAATTGCCCTATTCAGGTCAGCAGAAAATATACAGCGACATTTTGCCTCAGCAATGCTATAAATACTGCCATCCAAACAGGAGAGTAATCTCGCTTACCAAGGATTTATAGCTTTAGTAATTCTTCTGCTCTCAGTATAATTAGTTTTTTTGCACTTGATCTCAATAACCAGCATTGTGAAAAAAAAGGAAAGGTTTTTCGTCTTCTCAGCCATGTAATTTTTATTATGTTCTAAATATTCTGACTCCATTTCAGAGCAGGAAATTGTTAGGGTATTATTCTTAATCTCCTTGAGAGAGCACAAGCTATTTAACTGTGTTCTGCACGGTGACAGAAATAAAAACGTTATTAACAGATAACTTTCTTAGGTTGGTAGTGTAATTGGCACAGGCAAACAAAACATTTTTCTTTCAATGGTTATAAAACTAAAAAAAAATTCTGTATGTTCTTTTGATAATTTGTATAGACCTCAATTTTTCTTTAACTTTAATCTCAAATCTCTTTGACCTTTTGCAGATATCTGAGTGTCTACAGAATTTTTTATAAATAGATAGTAGTTACAGGACTACCACTGTGCTAAAGCTATAAAGGATTGCTCAAGGAGACAAAGTATGGAAGAAAAGCTAAATGCAGTTCTAAAGCCACAGTCCTGCTTCATAGAAGGAACTCATCAGATGAAATATCTAAAACTGAAGGATCCCTAGAAGAAGTTACAGAAAAGCAGAAGTTGTAAACATCAAAAATTGCCAAGGCCATATGACTTTCATCCAAAAACTAAAACCAGGATGAAATTGCCAAACTGCAGCGTGCAACTTCTTTATTAAAACTCTTTGGTTCTAGAGATCTGAAAAGCAGGTAATGTAATATGAATGCTTATGAAGAGCTCGAGGGAGCTTCCAAACAGGAAGCCTCACTTTTATATGGAGAGAAAGTATTTTGAAGAATAGTCATTGGATATATGAGCAAATATAACATATTTGGGAAGAGTCAACGTGACTTCCTTAAAGGGAAGTCATATCTCACAAACATACTGGAATTTTTTTTGAAGGCTTCAAGTAACATTTAGCCAAGAAAGAGTGGATTTCCAAATGGCATTCAACAAGACCATTAGAGAAACTACCAAAACACAGAACAAGATAAAAAGTATTCCTATGGGTAAGTAATTGACAGAAACAAAGGATGGGAATAAAATATCATTTTTCACAGAGGACGGAGATCACCAGCAGAGGTCTAAGGAGACTTGTGCTGGAACAGGTTGTTGATCAAATTCATAAATGATCTGGAAAAGTTAATGAAGAGTAGGACAAAGTCTGATGATGATCCTAAGTGTAATAAAACGCAGAGCCATTTCTAATAAAAATTAGAGATGAAATGGCATATAAAATTCCATGTAGATGAAAGTGATTCAAATTGGGAAAAATATTAACTTTAAACATACAATGAACGGCTTTGAACTGAGAGCTGACAGTTTGATGAAAAGGTCAGCCCAGTACTAAGAAGAGGAAAAAAAAATATTAAGAATTATTAGGGAAAAAAACCCAGAAAACATTATTATGCTACTATACAAATCCATGCTGCACCTGAATCTTGATTACTGTGTTTGGATTTGTTTTTCTCACCTTTGATAAGAAGTAATACCACCCAAAAAGGTGCAGAGAAGAGAAACAGGATTGCCACAAGTAAGGAACATTTTAATAACAGGAGCAAGTAATACAAAAAATTAAAGCTGTAAAACAGACAATAGGGGAATGAAAAATCTGTAAAATCAGGAATAGGATGGAAGAAATATATAGGGACAGATGTGTACTGGCTTTTACACCCAAATGTAAGGTGTAATAAAAAGAAACATGCAGTTAGCCGCCCTGAAAGAATTAAAAGGAAATGCTTCTTCATACAACAAGCAGTTGATTTCTTACTGTAGCATGCTATAGATGCTAAAAGTTTACCTATGTTTAAAGTAATCTGAAGGATTCAAGGAATAAAAATCCATCAAGGGCTATTTAATGGAAATATATCACTTTGTTCCAAGAAGCTCATGACCCAAAACATGCTGGAAGCATGAGAGGGTATTTGGAGGAAGCACTGCTACGTACTCCCTATGGTTTTATACTCTTCTCTACATGCCTGCTATTGGCCTCTATGGAAGACAAGATACTGGAATAGAGGAACCTTTGATGTTAACAAATTGCATGATTTCCATGTCTCTGTTACGGAGGCTGAAGCCAGGCTCTATGTTTGATTTGTATCTTCATTCTATTTTCTTACAAAAATATTATTTTTTATAAAAATGAATTAGTCTTCTTTCATATACTGATGCCACATCTGCCAACAAAGGCCTGAGAATGTGATATAAGCAATGTAGCCATTCAAACTATACTCTCAGGTCTACTAATGTAGCAGACAGTGTGAAAGCAAGCTAATTCATTAACATATGAAATTGTACTTTGATACCAAAGCAAAGAATTACAGATGTTCATTACCTGTAGAAGTGGAGACAGAAAGAAGTTTGCAAAATTCTCAGCTGTTTCAAGTATTTAAGAATCTTGAAAAACTTAACGAAAAATATTTCTAATATAATATCATGAATATGATGAAAGTTTGGTGCTTATTTTACAGCTGGGATTATCTCAGTGGGTTTATGCCAACTTAAATTAATCAAAGATCTGTTTCACAGTGTGTTTTGATCATAAAAATAACATGGAAATTACGTCACTCAACTTTTTCATTCCTTTAATAAACTCCATTAATATTAATGAAATTACCACAAATCTGTATTCAGAAGTGTTAAGTTTGGATCATAACCAAGGGACAATTATTTATCTTCAGTGATTGTGAAATCCTTGAGGATTCAAATTACAAAGTGATATCAAAATCTTGCATACATTTTCCAGTACTACGACAAAGACAGAGTAATTATTGAGTAAAGATTATTTAAGATGAATTCCAAACAATTATATAAATGATATAAAATTCTCAATAGCATCTTCTGAGATTGTAATTAAATGGAATTCAATGTAATTTTTCCTTGTCCTGAGATTTTTCAGTGGAAAGTAATCTTTATTACCCTCATCAAAATCCTTCACGCACAGCCTACTTTGTCTCTGTATACACCGCCAAACTCAGTCAAGGCAGTACTGAAACACAAATAACCCAACCTGGTTTACGCCTTCCATGGCATCTAGCATCCATGACATAGTAGTATCTCAGTCTGCTTCTAGGATTCTAAAGAAAGGAGAGGAACTACGTAAACTGTCTTCTTCCTTCATGGGAAAGACTAAATCCTCCTTGGCCAAAGATTTCACAGTTCCTTGAGTTTGTATTTTTCCTAAAAATCCCATCACTAAATGGCATTTTGCTGGGGGGGAGCAGGGGTGAAGAAAAATGTTCTTCCATTTCAGGAAATAGAATCAGTTGTCATCGAAATAATTTTCAAAACCCAAACCTAGGGTATGCTTTAGTTACTGTGCATTATAGAAACCTTGGCATTTTCAATTATAATCTCTTACTGTGTACACACACAAAATTATAAATGTAAGATAGATTCAGGTTTTAATATATTTTTGCTGCATTTATTAATGAAAAATACTTTAATAACTTAAAGAGGTAATGCTGTCATTTAACGTATGTAAAACTTACCTAGTTAATATTTTTTCAAGTTTCAGATTTTTTCCGGATCAGTTTTGACAGAAAACATCTAGGTTTTAGTGACTAGTTAGCTCTGTCACAAATTCATGGAAATGTGCCCTATGCAGCAATATCTAAAGATGCCTTGGAAAGGAAATCAAGCTTTTTGATCTTTTGCTTGGAAGTGTTTTCCTGTGTTGCCATGGTATCAGTGATAGCTATTTTAAGACATTGGCTGTGGAATACCTTTGAAAATATACCTAGGCAACACATAAATCATCTGTACTGTAATACTTCTAAAACAGTGACTAATCTTTCCATATTTCAGTGGAACAGAGTGATATGAAGCCATTATGTTTGTGTACGAAATCCTTTAGAAAATTCAGTTTTGAAGTTTTTGTCCACTGAATCCACCTTATTCAAGGCCTTTTCAGTTTTCACAAATCTGATAAAATTCTGTATGTGAATTTTGACTACCCTTTGCATCCCTTTCGGATCCCTTAATTATGTTCACCAGCTTTTAAAAGTCAGAGCATAACAAATGTAGCCAAAGTTTATATTTACGTAACTTGAGAGTCCAAGGCTCTTACTCTTCTGGAAAAAGTTTGCTGACTTCTTCCAGAGTGCCTTATCGACAAGCTACTCTTCACAGCTTCCAGGATGGCTCTAGAACTCCTCTGCCCAGCATATACCTTCTTCTTCCTAGAGCAGTGAACTGACATTGGAAATCCTTACGAAAGCTGGACTTCACGATTTGCAGTACTCAAGCTAACCTCAAAAGGGGTTTCTATCAGACAGCTATCATTGGAACTACCTATACAACTACACCTATGTCTTATTTCAAATTATGAAAAACTTATTTATAAGTAGTTCCTTAGCAATAGTAATGTTTACATGTTTTTTCCCTCAAAACCGAGGATACCATATTGAAGAACTTCACTGGTTTCTAGACTGGTACTGATCTGTTTGGTGGTACAGAGGATGGAAGGAAGAGAATTAGAATACAGAAACACACCAATTCCTTTTTAAGGAAACTCAAGTCTTTTTGAAAATATGTTAAGTTTTCAGTTACTTTATTATTTACAGTTAAAGGATAACCATAGCCCAGCTGGTACATTGCCCCAGAAATGTTTTAGCTGAATGTAAGATAAAACAGCTCCCCAAAATCCCAAGAATAGCTCCTGAACAGAGGCACAGAGTTTGTTTTAACCTAAAAATCATTAGCAAACTGATTTTTTCCAGAAAAACTGCCATAATGGCTCACTATGTAAATAGGTTTATGTAAAAAGTCTCTAATAAATAGTAAAATCCTTACTACTCTGATGTAATTGACTATCCAATGCAGTAACAGTGAAGAAAAACCCCAAAGGAATCAATTATGCTAATGGCTAAGTGCATTTTATCCATAGAAGAATCTCTGTATAAACAGCCAATTCTCCTTAGAGAAAGCCAAAGTAAAACTACTTAGAATTTTCCAAGAGCTGTCATAATATTCCTTATTAACTGAAATTTAGTATTTGGTAGTGCTTATAACAGCAGTGAAATTTAAAGACAGGTGTTAAAAGTCACTGGCTTCAACTTTTTTTAATTGAATTGGAATTTGACATTACACAGCACCTCTTGGTTGTTGTAGTTACTAATAAGTCAAAACAAAGACTTTCATGATCTTAAGAGTTCAAAATTATTCCCAGTATAATTGGAAATGTGGTCCCATTACAAAAATTTCCAGATAAATTTAGCTTATTTATAGACACGTGGAAGGACACTGTATACTGATTGCAATATTCAAGGCTGGGACTACTGGCACCTACTTTCATCAGAAATGCTCCCAAAGTATTCACAGTGGGTCCAACAGCAACCTGAATCAGGCGATCTTGCAATATCTTTACTATTTTTAGAATATATGAGAAATGTAAGGCATTATTCCTTGTAGTCAGCTCCTCAGAAACAAAAAACCCAAACTTGCGATAACCAAAATGATTCAATAGCCCAACAAAAATAGCATAGTAACATTTTGTTGGTATTTTGTCAACTCACCACCTCAGACTTATAAACACTATGTTAGGCTTCAAAACAGGTAAAATTTCTTCCCATGAATATCCATTAATTCCAGTTAGTATGAAGTGAAAAAGCAATTTTTCACTGGCCTCAAACAAGAGTGATCTTGGTATTAAATAAAACTTAACTATCAAACAGCGTACAGCCTAGCCATCTCAAGTTATGGCAACCGTCAGTCCACAGCAGCTTTTTTGTGGGCTGGCACATCTGCTTCAACTAGGCTTATGAGAACAACCATTTGCATTTACATTAAAGAAGAAGCAGCAGCAAAGATGGAAAATGTGCTGTTTTGGGGGAAGGAGCTTTGAGGTGGACTTGCCTCAACGTTGTCCTCAACAAGATAAAAAAACTTTTAAACCAGGCAAAAAAATAACATAAAATAGAGCAATGACATTATGAAAACAGAAAAGCCTCAAAGCTACTAAGTCAAGAAGTTCCAGCTGAACATGAGAAAAAACTTCTTTACTGTGAGGGTGACAGAGCATTGGAACAGGCTGCCCAGAGAGGTTGTGGAATCTCCTTGCCTGGAAATAGTCCAAACCCACCTGGACGCAGTCCTGTGTACCCTGCTCTAGGTGAGCCTGCTCAAGCAGGGGCGTTGGACGAGATGATCTTCAGAGGTCCCTTCCAACCCCTACCATTCTGTGATTCTGTGAAAATTAGTATAAAATGCTTTATAAGACAACTTCCCACTGTGTCCTTGCAGGCAAGCCCTTGCTTACTGCACTGATTTCAAACAAATAAGTGATTTCCTGTGTTGCAGCAAATTCTGCCCAATTCTCTCTGCTTCTTAGGAAGACCTTCTATCCATCACCGCAGAGATCTAGCTGTAAGTCTGCATCCTAATACTCAAACCAGTCTCTCCACCTAAGGCTTCTACAGGTCTCTGCAATCTCTGGTTGATGCCTAGATTAGCCAGTAGCTTCCTTGAGCTTAGTATCAGAGCCTGGGAAAGTAAAGGACAAGTGAAGGACTACCTACAGTGGAGATTATATCAGCTCAGGGACCACACAAGCAAACTGGAAAGACACAAGTGCATGTGACCAGATGGGATGCATTTCAGGAAGCTGAGGCAACTGGCTGGTATCACACGAAGTCCACACTCTATCATCTTTGAAAGGTCACATCTGTCAAGGGAAGTTCCTCACGACAGGAAAAAGGCAAACATCACACCCATCTTCAGTCTAACCTCTGTTCTCAATAAGCTTATGGAGCAAATTTTCCTGGAAACCATGCCCAGGCCCATGAAGAACAAGAAGGAGATTGAGTATAGCTGGCAGGAATTTACCAGGAACTGACAAACTTTATTGCCTTCTGTGATCCAGTGACTGGCTCCATGAACTAGGGGAGAACATAGTCATAGTTTACTTTGACTTTAGTGAGGCTTTCAGCAAGGTTTCCTTAGTATCTTTAGAGACAAATTGGAAAGATATAACTCAGACAGGTGGACTCTAAGGTAGGTAGAAAATTGATAGGACTCTGAAGCTTAACAGTGAAGCCTGCAGGTTAAGGGATGTGATTATTCCCCCTTTTTAGCAGTTGTGACAGTGAGAGTATCCAGAGTGCTTCTCTGGGCTCTCCAGCCCACCACGCTGACTTACTGGAATGAGTTCAGTGGTGGCAAGAGGACTACAGGGCTGCAGAGGAGGTCAAGGAGGGATCTAACTGCTGTCTTTGACTACCTAAAGAAAGGGAACAAAAAAGATTAAGCTGGACTCTTCTTGGAGGTGCACAATGAAAAGACAATACATAATGCACAAGAGCTGTAAAATTTGAATAGATACAAGGAAAAAAACTTGGTGGTGAGGGCAAACATTGGAATGGGCTGCTGAATCACTGCCCTTGGAGATATTCAAAACATGACTGGACAAGGCCCTGAACAACCTGATCTAAGCTGGCCCTGCCTTGTGCTGTGATCTGGACCAGATGACCTCCAGAAGCCACTTCCAAGTTAAATTATTTCACCAGGATTCTATGATTTGGTCCATTTTGGAAGCAGTACCAAAATCCACTTGCCTCAGACAGCTGCAAGAGGAATTAGTTTACTTCTTGTACAAGCGAATTGCTGGATCCATAGCATCTGATTAATTAGAGACTCCTCTAGCATCCTGTAGAATGCTTTGTCAGTCTGAAATCCATGCATAGGAAGTGTAGACATGAGCTATAGTCCTAATTCTTTCCCATTTTCCCTCTGAAGAAATTTTAGCTCTTAGATATTGTTGGTCCTTGTGCTCTTACCCCTCCACTGCGCATTTACAAACAAGCCATATAGTAGATGACTTTTCCAGGGGAATACAACAGCATTATAGATTTTAGAATATGTACCCTCATAGGAACAATTAAAAAAAAATCCATTCTTTTGAGCATCACTGGAACTACTTACTTATGTGTTCTTTCCCAAAAAAAGAATACTGTAATTTCCTTTTATTCTGCCTAAAGGTTCTTCTTTGAGACTAATTTTTATCCTTCAAGCTGAGAAAAATCAAATAGCTAGAAATTCCAACATGCAATTTGGCTTCATTTCCATACTGCTATGAAACTGCAGTATCTTTTCCCATCGTGCATGCACCTCTGCTTGTTTGAACTTAGAATAGGTTATCACACCTGATCCTTTGGTGGTGTCTGAGTAACAATAATTTAGTAAAGCCTTATGCACTGGTCTGGAAAATGTAATCCTACAGCTAGACTGTGGAAGTTGTGTCCTCTTTGCAATAATAAGAAATAACCAAATGTTTCAGACACACAAACTTAATGACAAGTGCCTGAAAAGTTTATAATTTTTTAAAACTCTGATGTAAAAGGAATTGTATGGTTTTTACTAATCGCATTTCTATAACTTAGAATTTTTGATTTATTTTCTCTTTGCTTGTTTTTGGGGCGATCTGAAGTATTGCGAAATAACTGAAACTAAGACACTGCAAAAACTCTTGAAATTGTTGCAGAGCAAGATAAAAACAACATGAAATATCATTAAAGCAAGCAAGGGCTAGCATGTGTCGTGGCCAGTCTGGAGCTGTGCCTTAACTGCCTGAGCAGCCAACTGTTGAAGAGCAGCAGCTGGGTTCCACCTGCCTTTCTGTCCGTGAAGTTCCCTGAAAGAGCTGAAATAAACTTCACCAATCCACCCCTCTCTCAAATTTGGTTGATACGATGGTTGGGTTCTAGGACTTCGGCAGACGGTCATTTAGACAGCTCAGCTACATACCACTTCTCTCAGGAAAGCCAGCTACTTAATGTTTTTCATTGTGCAGAATTTACCTTTCAAGTAAAGATACCAACTTTCTATCAAAAATGAAAAAAACCCACATTTGAAGGAAAAATTGCCTATAGTGTGAATCCCCGAATAATTTTCAGGTTGTCTCCTCAAGAAAAACTGTTATATATGTACTGTTCCATAATGTTCTAAACTGGCAATGCCCCAGAGCACAGCACTCAGATGAGTGCTTTTTTGAGTAATAACTTACATTACAAGGACTTAATTCTGCTCATAGTTGTATATGCACAACTCAACATAAATGGATGTTGCATGCAGACAGCCAAGGGCAAAATCTGGTACAAAATATTGCAAAAGGAGGAAAACATATTGGACTAAAAAAGGCTCCGCTTTTTACAAGTGAAGTAATGGAATAAAACCAGCTGTATTCATAACCACATAAAAACATTCTGCATTAATGTCCCTAATTTCAGGAAGAATATTAGGAATATTGGCACAACAGAAAAGCTACAGGGCATCCGGGAGTGAATGACCCACATAATGTAATTAAAACCAGTACTAAATAAGCCACTGGAAAGGAACAAACACAAGGAGATTATTAATTAAAAGGTATAATACTCTCAACATGCAAACTGGCAGCCACAAGTTAAGCTCAGAATTACCTTCCTGGTTTTCAAACTGTTCTGACAACAGATGGTAGCAGCAGCCTACACTGCAAACTGCTTTGATTTCAGGCTTGGCAGTAAAAATTCGTAGTGTATTTGCAGCAAGATCGCCACATGTATGTAGACCCACCATCATACAGTCCTAAGAAGAAAAAGAAAAAAAAGCAACAATAATGCATCTCCCTCTTCAAATGAAAGAGCATGAATAACAACAATGAACTCCAAAACCCAAACATGCTGCAAATGGTTATCGAGCCATAAGGTTTAAATACACAACTCCATGAGGACTCCTGCTGTTCTGTCCTAGAATTTTTCAGTACATAATAAAAGCTCTTCAGTGCTAAGAAAACCTGGTGCATTGCCTCTGTGGAGAGACAGACTGCTCATCGCTTTGTTCAGGTAAGGAACTATGCATCTCTGCACTCTACCTTCACCGGCCGTGGGGAAGCAGAAGTTCAAGATTACGAACAGCAGCTGGTTTACCTGCATGGAAGGGAATATCTATGTGGTGACTGGACACGGGACATTTTGTCTTGTTTTTCCTAGCTTTCCTGTTGTTGTTATTACTACCACTGCTACTTCCTTTTTCACATTTACTGCCATAAATCTGGCTGGACCTATCTATGGCATTTCTGCTACTTTAAGTTGCTGAAATCAAAACCACTTCCTAAATATAGATGTAATGTGAAGAGCAGGCTTTGTTATTTCCAAAACTGTAGTACTGCTGCAGTTTTGCAGTGTGCCTACTATTATTCAACAACAAATGGGCATTTTCTTCCATAGCACAAAGAAAGAACTTCAGCTTCAGATGCTCTGTTCTTCTGTCCATTCTACTTCCTGATTTCCTTTTTCCTCGTTTCCCTTTCCCTCTATTTCTCCATCCAAATTATCCCTCTTCTCACCATTCATAACAAGATATTTCCCTTCTGGTATTATTAGTTGGAATCTACGTGGTAAACATGGTGCTGCTTTGAATTTTGGCTTTATTTATTAACAAGGTTATCAACAAGAAATTAGCCCAGACACATTCAACTGGGATACCTTTCTATAATCTTTCTGACTTTATATGCACATCTGTTTTTGCTGCTCTGTATCTGATTTTCTCACCCATCTGTATCATATAGTATATGTATGTGCAAAACAGTGAAACCTCACCTTTCCTCCGTTTTTTTAATTCTTCCTGTCCCCCTTCTCACCTTCCACTTTGTGCTGCTTCTCTGTGCTTGCCCCTCTCCTTGTCGTACAATCCAAAGTTTTTAGGTGGCAAAAGTTCAGCTTCAGTCCAGCTTAGTTTTTAAAGACTTTTTTCCTATCAGTCAGCTTCAGCTCACCATTCCACAAAAGCTTTTTCCCACATGCAATTACAGAAATAGTGGCACAAGACTGAAGTTTGGAAGCTAAAGGAAGCTGTGCACTTGCAAGGGGAGCATTTAAACCCCAGGACAGGAAAAGTGAGAGAGATTCTTTCAGTAGAAAGCTAGTGGAAGATGGCTACCACATGCAAGATAGAGGAAACACATTACAATTGCTCAAAACTTCTGAACAATACGAGGGCAGTCCATCTGTGTCAAGTACACTTTTGGACCATCATTGTCTTCAGTGAGGTTGCCTGGGTAAAACTGAAAGTACTTTCTGGATCATTGGCTTAAGTGTAGCAAAATTTCATCTCTCAATATTAGTCCTGGGCTATATATAAACATGCATTCCTATACCCATATTTCATCAGCAGATTAATTTCAGAATTTACAGTATAAATCAGTAAACACTAATTTTACCCATTCCCCATTTGTCCCCAGCTTAGCAAAATTTGAGAAAAAAATCAATTTATGGTTACAATAAAAATTGTAAATATTTGTAAAACTATTTCTAAAAAATATTTTATTTCTAAAAATTCTCAAAATACTTTTAAAACATGTAAATGCACATTTTAAAGTGTTTTAATTACACACATTCATCACACAAAATGTGCGGTTTGGTTATTACTATTTTTTAACACAATGATACTTTTACCTTTTCTGACAGTAATTTTTTTTTTTTTTGTATAAAGAAAGTCAGTGATACAGGATTTCTTCCACCTTTTACATCATACAAATTACGTGCTAAGAGGATACAAAATCCAACTGTGCAAATGTAAAGGCATATGCTTCATCAACAAACCCTGCTGCTCAGGGTGTCTTTTGCGGACAGACATGAGCTTGCTCCACACGTTCTCAGATACTCAGTGGGACTTATTAGCTCAAGTTATAGGGCCATCAGCACAAACCTATGGTCCTGAATCAGAGATTAATTACACCCCTGAATATAATAGTTCAGTTACTGCTGAACACAGACAAGTTTTACCTTTCCATAAAAGACTGAATATATCTACCCAATCAATGTATGTTAGCTCAGGCACAGGAACTAAACAGCCATACAGCTTCTAGACTTGTGTCACTGTCTTTGGGCAGCTGAGCTTGGGCTAGTATGTGTAGACACAATCCCCGCCAGCTAGTAAATTACTAAATGAACTTAAAGTAACCCTGAAAAGTCAAAATATAAAAACATTATTTGCAAATAGGGCTCTTTATAAACCCTTTATGTTGAGCACTATAACCAATAAATTCTCCTATGCCTTCAAAGTTTAATTGAAAATATAAAAATGAAATATAAATATAAATGAAAATATAAAAAAATAAAACTTAAAAAATAAGAAATTTCAAGAAAATTGAAATTCCAGTGCTTAATATATCCATCTACCTGGTAAATCTAACTCTTCTCATAATAATTAGATGTTATCTATAAACACAATTGTATAATACCTGAATGTGCTAATATGTATGCTGTTAACTTTGACAGCTGATTATTATCTACCCTATAAATTCTAAAGGCTGCTTTACATATTCAAATAATCCCAACAAATATATTAAAATAGAAAAACAATCTGTATCTGCTAGACATACTTCTGCTAAGTGGCTGAAAAACATTATTGGGCCAGAATAGTCATTTACACCACTGACAGCACTCTATGTACACTCAGCAAACATTATGTACATATGAAAATAGCAATATAAAGACAATGGACAGTCTACTTCAAATATTAGTAAAATAACCTCCAGATCTGTTATGATGTCACTGAGTTCTGTTTCTGCAGTGATGCAAGAGGTCAATGGAAAATACAGGTTTGATTCACTCGACTTGCTCGCTTTAGCCTTGAGAGATGCCATTTTTCTTTGCGCCTTTTCCTCTTCACGGAGTTCCCCACAGTTACGCTGAGATGAAGAAAAAACTTCTACAGCATCAGCAGGCAAAACATTTAGAACAGCAAGAACCTCTTCAGAAAGTTTGCTCTCATCAGATTCTGTCCAAGCCACCAAATCAACTTCAGTGTGTTTGCTGGTTTCAGATGTAGCTATTTCTGTGAAACCACAAGAAGGAACTAAATCTTGGATAGTCACTTGGTCCTGACTTTGAAGACTGCTGTCATTATTTAAGGACTTTTCACTGATTGCTTTACATTTAATTTCACTTTCCACTGGCCTGTCATTTGCCTTTTCCAACCTCTGGCTTTTGAGGTTTGCTCCTCCTCGACTCTGATATGCTCTCCAGTGTTTCTTCAATTTTCTGTTCCTTTCATGAGCACCATTAGTGTTGGTGTTTGAGGAGTCAATTCCATAAACTTTTAAGTTATATTGCATGGACAAAAATGAACTCAGGTAGCCTTTTCCAGAACCTATATCAATCACCTAGATAATGGGGAAAAAAGAAAATAAAATTTGCTATATTAATAAGCAACAAGACAAACTTCATTCAAATGCAAAATAATTCACTAAAAATTTAAGCATGGATTTAATAGCTACCTTATCAGTATCATTCCTCCTAATACACTTAGTTCTTTTGCTTTGTTGGTCTACCTTCTGACTTTAAACCACAGAATTAAGTCTTAACTTATTTGCTCCAGAAAACAGACACTGCAATGCTTATGCAATGCACATGTCCTGACTCTTCTGGGAAAGATTTTCAGTACATTTTTTGACACAGAACTTCCTTCTTCTAAAGAAAATAACCATAAACCACCAACAACACCCCCTGCCCTTGCTAATCTGGGTCAGGATTTAGCAAAGAAAGTGTTCACAGTACTTAGCTTTAGGCACTTAGCTCCCATACTGAGTCGTCTACGACCACTAGGCGTACAAAAATAAGCATCTTCAAATTCGGTGCCTAACTTAATCACTTCAGACGTGACCTAAAGACAGGTGATATTGATACCCCCTTTTATGTCAGACTGCTTATTTATACCACTTTCCCATTCTGTGTAAATGATCCATACAGCTTTGATTAACATGAGGATGCTTTTGTAATAAAACAAAGGGGCTCATATGTCACCTGTGCTTTCCACTGCCTGTTCTGAAGGAGGGAGTGAATAGAAGGGATAACTAGCTGACAGTTCAGTTTGTCTCATAGTTGATAGCATGTGCTCGTTCAGTGACTGATATAACACAGGAAGCAAAACACTACACAGAGTAGTAGCAGAAACAAGGGTAACCTGAGACCTTTAAGTACATAATCACAGCTTTATATCATGTGTTTTAATTTGTAATTTATTTTGTAAATTTAATGTAATGTAATTTAATTTGTAATAAATATATAACAAAATATTTTACAAGAATAGGCAGAGTGTCATTTCTCTAAGGAAAGAAGATTATAATGTTCGCTTCTGTTCAGGTATCTACCAAAAATTATATTACTAGATGTAATGACTTCTTTGTAGATGTTCCTGAAAGTGTTTGAATCAAGAACATCTATGTCTTGTTGTTGGTCTGTCACATGTTCATAAGAAAGCTTACACTGATATTTGTGAGCCCAAATAGCAGCATACACTACATAGATCCATCTTAAACTCAGCTGCATAGTTTTTTATGAGGTAGGAATAATCAATACAGCAATAATCTTCCTGAAATGAAAAATAAAGATTTATTCCTAATTCGAAGAAAGTTAAAGATTTGTACAGCCTTGGAACTAGAAAGAAAAATTTGAACCAATGTCACTAAAGACTACGTAAAACAGTGCAGAATACATGCTATTAGGTAAAAATTTTTTACCCAGGCTGCACGTGGCTTTCTCATCTGCACTCATAATGGGATATTGCTGCATATTTGCCATCTACGTATGCTACAATCCTCAAATTTCTTGAATGAGACCAGTACAGGAGTGGATTTAGTGAAATAGAATTGATACAATCTAAGCATACTTTTTGAAAATGTCATTTATTTGTCATATTTATCACCAATATTCTCCTAGATTATTTAAAAGTGAAGGAAAGAAAAGTGTTCAAGGAATAATTTTACCCACTATTTTATGTGACATATCACTATTACGCAGAATATGCACACCTCCACTTCTACAAGGTTTTTAATTATTTCTGTGAAAGGCAGCATTTGGACACAAGAGCTAGCTAGTGAATTATTCCTAACTCCTACGTGTGACCTCTAGTGGCTGTAGAGACAAACTGCTGTTTGGGGAAGGTTTTTTTAGTTGCTTCCAAGTAAAAAAAAAACAGTAATATATTGTTAAATTAGCACTGGGAGAATAGTTTTAAAACGAAAGGAAAATTTGACTAAAAATAAGCAGCCAATGATCTTGTGCTAAACAAATAGACGGCATTAAATTAATCCCTGCTTTACCTTTCCTTGATTACATAAGGAAAGGTAATCAGCAATCCATAGCATAACTGCCAAGCATGAACTTTTAAAATGAAATTTCCATGATATAATAAACTCCAAAGGTCTTGTCCATAGTGAGTTGGGTACTATGTTTAAACACAGTTTCTGGCACAATGCAATCAGGAACTTCGTTTCCAGAACTATTCCAACATTTCCCAGCACCAAATCACAAATTCAATGGATGCTGAATGCAGAATTATACCGTACTTACATTACACATTGCAACTCTTGCTGCACATGCTGCAATTTCCAAGGAAAACTTTCACAAATACATTAAAGAAAATAAATGTTCGTTTAAACAAAGAATCATCATCACTGGCTTCTTTTCAGAGTTTAATCAAAAACTTCTTCATAAAATAAAGTTCCACTTGTACAATAGAAACTGCTTAAAAGGGGCAGTAAACAACTGAAAAACCCCTTTAGTTAGTTTGCTTTAATGCTTTAATTCAAATCATTAACCTAGAAGTGATTACAGTAGTAATAAAATTTTTGCTTTTATTCTCCTTTTACTATTTATTATACTACATTATAAAATACCACAAGAGAGTAATATCATCTACCACCCATTATACATCATGGGTATGGAGGTGAAACGAAGGGCATTTTTCAGGCCGCCAGTGATCTGTAATATCTGAAAGAAACACCCTGAGGACATGTGCTGTTGTAAAACTTGTGTTGTGCTTCAATAGCTCTAGATTTTTTAATTAAATGCCGCATATATTTTGTTTTGCGAGAAGGATAGGAAAAAAATCAGTAAGGAAAAAACTCTCCTAAAACTTTACAATACCTATTTTTTTTTTAAGTTGAAAGGTAACCAAAACAAAAGGAGTCGCTTTTTTAATAACTGAGAAGGAGGCTTTTCTTTTTTTTTTTTTGCATGTAACTGGAAAGCTATTTTCATATATTAGGGATTTGTAACTTTGCACAAATAAATTTTGTTACAGTGTATGACTAAAATGGAAAAAAGTTAATATAGAGCAGTCAGCATTTCATATTCAGTGATACACAATAATATTTTTCATTAAATGTTACAATTTTTTCAAAAAATAAACAGAAAATAATACTTTGTCTAAAGATACTCCTAGCCATCTGATGAAAGTGCATAATCACTGCATGAAATTGCAGCATATTTACAGATACTTAATAAAGATTGGTTTGAGATTTTATTAGTAACCAGCTACATCGGGACTTAGGTTAGGTCATTAAGGTGGCTCTACTTTTTTACTCTCTGAATATTGGTTTTCCTTTCATTCCTGAATCTCACAGGAACTATTTAAAATCTAAATGAAAATGCTATATGAAACACCACCTTCCAGCAAATGCAGAGAACATTTAATATTGCATTATAAGCAAACTACACTCTCCTACAGCTTTTTCAGTACGCGAAAGTCTTCAACACTTGAACAACTAATACTTGCCTGAAGCAAAAGGTAAGCAAGGCAAAAAACATGCTAATGATAGAAGAAATTACTTTCACAAATCTGCTGCTACTGTATTTCTGTTCTTTGCAGAGCGCATCCTCTTTACGGCTGTTGAGGGCACCCACACTTGTCACCGTGGCTGGCTCTTGAAAGAGCTGCTGGAGAGATCGCCTTCCACCGCTGTAAGTGATCACAGATGCTCACAAATTGATTGTGTCTCATCCAGTAATACTTGGCCTTAATTGCAGCTCTCTATTTACTTGGTAATCCCAGTTGTAAGGAGAAGACCGCCTAAAACTTTGCCTTCGTCAGTCATTCTTCACAAAACAGATGGTCAGGATTCAGAGTTTCGATCTCTGTTTCCAAGGATGCCTCAGGCCTGACCCCAACCTATCAAGAGTTCTGCATATAATCTAAATTAAACTCAGTCTGAGTCAAATAACTTCCTAATCAAAGTTCAGCTTCAGAGCTGAATCCAAGTTGTGGGCCTGCCCTTTGGTCTATGGTGGCAGCAGCAGCAACTCAGCAGGGACACTGCAGTTACACCTATACCACTAAACTGAACGGAGCACGGCCGTGTACTCTACGCCCACCACACGACTGGCCACACCACTAATTTTTAGCAACCACCCTGGAGCAGGTATGAAGCTGGCCAACTAGCACTCTCCCATCACAAAGGCCAGGCACAACATGGGGGACAAGATATACCAGAAACCATAGTAATACAAACTTGGCCTGCCCAACTGCAGCTGTCCCTTCCCCCTTACCCGCATCCGATACATTAATTTTAAACTATACTCAGACATATTTACTCAGGGGAAAAAAAAGGCTCAGAGGGAATACGTTCAGCATGAAATCTGGGCAGATACCTCACTAATCTTTGGTTTTAAGCAAATATAGCTTGTTCTCCACAAATCTTTGTGGGAATAAATCTTAGGCTGGAGGAAGTTAGTCTCCATTTACACTTATAGCCCCTTGCACAGAAAGCAAGTGCAGCTCAGATGTAGAAAGGATTCAAATGCAGTGTCCAGAGCCACTAGTCATCTGCAGTTTAAAGCGAGGATGAAGCTACATTAGCCAGCTACTAGCATGATAGAGATTACAATGATTAAACCAACTCAGTTCACCCAGATACTTAAAAATTTAGTCTTACTGCAACAAAGGTCTAAGACGTGGAATCTAACAGAAAGTTTAACATAGAAAAAGCTTACAGAAAAATTACATGTCTGTAAACCGAGGAAATGGTATTGCTATACTTTTGCCTAATAGAATGCGAAATACGATACTGAAAAAAGTCAAGTAGTGTTATGATGCTTGTGTTTTGTCAGCATATCCATAAGTAAACATCTATAAGGTTTTAATGCAACAGTGATCTAGTGCACTGTGCAACCATAATTACATAGAAAACAAAAAAGGATAAGTTACAATTAAATTTGAGAAAGGAGTCTTGCAATTCTTCACCATCCAAGGATGAACTTGCCATCTGATGTATGAAATGGCCAATTCATAAAGTAATCGCTGGGTGATAATGGTGTTGGGTGTCCAGATCTCATACGTATGCTACCAAATGTACTTCATACATACTCTGCTACATAAATCTCTGCTTAATCTGGTCTCTCTTCAAACTAAAAAGGTCATAAGTAAATTCCTAATTGATAGATCTCGATCCACGTTAAATAAAGGTGAACAGCATTAAACAATAGGAAACAATTTAGATCTCATGTGCCAGAATAATATGAGCTTTCAAAATTTCCCAGATTTTCTGCTTTGGTCTCTATGTGGCACCCTTGTGTGCCTGACAGAAGGAGAAGAATGAAGTTTTGCTCTCCTGTTGATGCTTATGGTAAATTGCCAGCAATATAATACTGATAAATAAGGCGGTACCCATGCATAGCAAAAAACAGTACAATTTTTAGCTGCTCAACATAAAGAGAATGATTATAATTTTTTAAAATTTTTCATGAGTCATAAAATGATTATGATTCACTGAAAGGCAGCTCCTTTCGAATGATACATTTGTAAACAAAATTGTCCTTCAGCTGGGCCCTAAAGGCTCTTCTTTAGCTACAATTATTTACAGGAAAAATAAGAACAGCAGTGACAGAATATCAAAATCATGTATTCGAACACAATAAGGAGAATATTTTGAAGGACATGGTAATATACAGTAAGAAATGCTTTCTTACCTGCTTTATACCACAATAATTCGCTATGTTGTCTACCAGCTCTGACATTACCTGCACTTCATGTGATTTCTTATTATTCATAAACTCATCAGTTTTGATACCTGTATCAGATTAAGAAAATAAACACACATTAACACAACCCGTAATAATAAAGATTTGTGATCAATCAGAAAAAATACCAGCCTAAAAATATGCAATAGTATTCTTATATTTTAAGGATAGTAATTTTTTTTTAAAAGCTCACTAAATTATTACAAGACTAAACTTCTGAATTACAGATTAATTAGTAAAATTCAACACACTGTAAAACTTAGTACTGTTAGTGTAGTTTTTTTAAGATGTAGCATATCTAATAGCTGACCAGATATTAGACAATAGCTACTACTATAAAACTGTACTATTTCTTCCTTTTCATTAAAAAAATATTTATTTTTGTGTCATTTATCACATTTACCTTTACATATATGAAATATAAGGGCAAGGACAATTAATAATCACACAGTACGGCTTGTTAATTCTGCAGATTTGCTCACAATATCAAGTGGGAGATATCTCAAATAAAAGTTATGTGTGATGCTGGGGAAATTCAAAGAAAGATGCACTTTTCTTTATTTAACCTACGGGATGGGTTATAGAACTGTTACATCTCTATGGTAGAAAATCACTCATTTCACTGTTGCTGGAGAATGTGTTAATGAGATTGAATCAATCTCTACCACAGGTTTACTGCTTGTTGAGTATACCAAGCACCCACTTACTAATCTCTACATCCGCTAACCAAAGGAGGAGCTGAGAAGTCGTTCCCTTGGGAGAAACCCACACATTTCTCTTAGGCAACCAATACTACAGTACACTTGGGTCTAGTTATATTCATGGAAATTCCTGTAAGTCTGAGTGATGGTAGAAGAAAATGGCCCGCTACTGATGAGCATGCTCCTAGAAAACAAGACTTTTCTGCATGACTATGCAGATTAATATACTTTCCGATTCTCTGCTTTTTGCACAGTATATGTTCATCTGTCCAGAAACTGATCATTAGGCAAAAACTATGTTCATTCCTTGATCAGATCATGCTGGGAACAGAGCCAAGAGTGTTACTTCTTTAAAAGAGAGTGGGGAATTGAACTGAGCTCATGAGAAACCTAGTGTTTCCTCTATTTTTCCCAAACCCCACAGGATCTCTCTATTTCTTAAACATCTGGTTTTTTATAATAAACTGTTATGACAATACTTAAAATCTAATATATACTGTATGAACTGACAAAAGAAAAAATAGACTAAAATACTTTTAAACAAAACAAATAGCAGAAACAAGTCTTTATCATTTCACTAAAGATTCTCCTCAACTTTAAACTTGTGAAGATCTACATGGTGGCCTAAAAAAAACCTAAAAACCTCTTAATTTGTAAGCATTTCAAAGGAAAGAAAAAACAAAAAAGAAAAAAAAAGAAGAAGAAAAAATGTCTCTTTTTTTTGTTTATATTTGAACATTTTTGTGTCTGGATAGGCTCACCAGAAGAAGCTGCAGAATGGGAACAGGAAGAAACAGACATTTAACTTCTTGACAGAAATAAAAGTTGTTTGACTGTTCTCTAAAGCAGCACTGTCACTTTGAACTATCACCACATATTGCACCTTTTACTCTTTGCTATAGTATCAACTCAAAAGACTGAATTGGGTAATGCTGTGTGAAGTACATTTCAGAGAGTACTTAAGCGAAATTAATTATTTCAAACATGGAAGAAATCCAGAAATCCAGAAACAAGACCCAACTTACAAAAGCTGAGGTTCCAGGTAGAAAAATCATAGTTTTCTTACACCTACATATATAAAGTATTTATAACCTTAGCTACTAAAGTTTCTTAATGATTTTTAGACTTCTTTTCCTACTTTTTTGCAGAATGAACACTCTGCTTATATTTCAGCTCAGGAAAAAAGATACTGCTTGCCGAAAATTACCAATTTTTTATAAATTTTACTGTTGCATTTTCTGCAAAATTCTGATAGATTTTTTTACATTATTTTGAAAACCAGGGAGACATATTACAATCTAACAGAAAACATGTATTTGGAGAGTGGTTTATATTGCCAAGACAACTGCAAATTTGAAAAAGGTATGTATACCAGTTTTAAACAAACTGTGTAAATGCATTCTGCTATCACAAAATTACTTTCTTGAAACAAATAATCATACATGTAGATTTCCTTATTATGTGTAAAACTGATGCAAGCAGAACAAATACTAATTTCAAAAACCAGAAGAAATTTAGAGATCCATCTCCTTTTGTGATGAAACAAGAAAGTGGGGTTCGAATACTTCACAGAAGTACCTTGGATATAATAGAGTAACAGAAAGCTTAACGTTACTAGTTTTAGCTGGTACTGAAATGTTGCTTATTTCCATTGTGAACCCCTAGTACAGGTAGCTGTTTTCCATTTGAAAAACTGCTTCAATTCTATAATGCCATTTACAGTTACATCTTTAGTTTGAAGCTGAACAAATTGAGAAGAGACTGTCTTTTATACAGGGCTAATGCAGATCTTCCTTAGATCTCCTATGGCAGGGTGCAGGGGTTTTATACCCCAGCTACCTGTGGAAATTCAGATACACCAGGTAAAAAAAAAGAAATTCACAGTCCACACCAGGCAACACCTATACAGAAGTTACACTACTATGATTTAATTCCATAAACCAGAACGAGGGACTGGGATGAAGATATACTAAAAAAACATTGAGACAGAGGGATATTCCAGTACATGGAATTTAAAGATGGATTCGTTAACAGTCACTGCATGACTACTACCTTGGCCATAAACACATTGCAAAGGTAGAGAGCACTCTTCATCCAATACTCTCACAACTCTCACTTCTTTTATCAGATACGAACCCTGTAACAACAGAAATTCTCCCTGCCGGCTTCGTCCCCTTGGGCCAGGCTCTTCTGGACCCCGTGTGCTCAGTGCAAGCAACCTGATGGTGCAGTAAGGACCACAGGGACCGTCATTAGGAAGCAATGGAGAAAGCCCTTTAGACTCAGAACTCCATTCTGAGCAGGTATCCACAATACGCTTAAAATGTTTGTGCTTACCATGTCTTCCAAGGAAGGACAGCAATATGTCTACATTAAGATAGTGAAGAAGTTAGAGAACTATGCAAGTATGCAAACTGTAGGAATAGGCTCATAAGCATGTTTGTCTTAGAACAAGAAAATGTATTAAAAACATCTGAAACATAAATAGAATTATCCTGATGCATACTTTTCAGAATATGAGCAAGGCCATCGTAAAGTTGCCAATTTTTCTCAGACTTGCACTTCTCTTGACTTGCAAGCTTTAATATGTCAGGAAATGAATATATTTTCTGAAATGCAGAATTAAGTCCAAAATATCTAAAATAGCTTAAAGTTAAAAGCTCACAACTTTCATTTGGCAACTTGCACGTTACGAATCCATAATTTGGTATTTTGCTTCTGCCAAATGATTACCAGGAACTTCAATTAAGTTAATTTAACTGATACTTACTGCCAATTCAACACAAAGGTTTTGAATTATAATACCATTGTATACATTTGGAACACGTTTTATTTTTTCTATGAAGTACAATTTAGGATTACTGCATCACAAACCCAGGCCCCAGTTACCCAACTGAGGAGCACTCCTGCAAGACACAGAACAAAATATTCAGCAATTGCCTTATTCTTGATGCTCCATTCTGCATGAAAAGAAGATGAAAGAATCCTTGTAGTTTTGTCTAAGAAAGCTAATCCAGGTATGAACTCAAGTACGAGTATAACAAGGTAGAAATAGAGAATTATAGAAAATTAAGCAGAACACAGGGAATGAGAACATAATAAAAATGAAAAGAGCTAAAAAGCAAGCGGAAGAAAAGCAGTATACAGTTGTCAAACAAGAAAAAAGGGCTTCAGATGAATGAAGAGCAGAAGGAAAGAAGCCAGAAAGTAAGACCAATGCACAACAAACCATTAAGACTATCTTATGCACAACAAACCATTAAGACTATCTTAGCTATGGCATTTTAGTATTTCTGAAGAAATTAACTGGGGAGCCAACCATGGAAAATGGCAAAAATCGAAAGAGAAGATTGCTGTAGAAAATGGGAGAGATGCCCAACATATATATAATGGTGCTATCACTTAGGGTAAGAAACGACAGAGTTTTAACGTATTATAGAGATAAAACACACTAGAAGGCAAAGGCAGAGAGCTGCTCAGTCTGTCTCTGAAAAACCAATGAGAAATCTGAAAGACAGTGATAAATCTATAAAGACTGAGGACTCCATGAAGAGCACATTTTCAGTGAAAATGACAAGAGTCCAAGTAAGTATAAATGCCAGTTTATCCTCTGATACAAAAAATATAATCGGGGTAAGACTTCCAATGTCAAACTTGATGCCAACTTGAGAGTGTTTTAATTCAATTTCTTTAACTACAGAAAATGAAATTACTCTAGTTTTATGACATATAATTGGTACTGGTCCAAAACACACAGAATGAATAAAATCTTTTTTTTTTTGAGACATCAAACACTTATTGGGTCATATTCAGCTAAATGCCAAAGCACATATTTAATATTAAACAAAAGATGTAACAAGAAAATCCACTTGCCAGATTTTCGTGTGAGACTTTTTAAAAAAAGCAAGAATAGCGACCATGATTCCTGCTGCTCAGGGAGAAAAAAAACAAAGGGAATTAACAAGATATCTCAAATAATGATGTGCCTGCTTGTCTGTCTCATCCTCTTTATAACTGAATCTCAGGGTCTATAGGTACTGAATGTTGTGACTCCTCTGCTCAAATTTTAGCAAGAGAATCCATTTTCTAAACAAAGGCAATAAGAAATTATGTAGGAACAAAAGAAAATCGAAGTGAGAAGCATGTAGGAAAAAACCCCAACAAACCACCCTCCAAAACCAAAACTCTGCAGGTCCTATAGTGAATAAGTAAAAATTTAAATACAAATGTAAATATACCTGTTGTTCCTTGACTGTCTCCTCTCAGTGCTTCAAATATGTCTTCTAATGGGGTACACACTCCAAGGTTGGACAAAGAATAATACTTAGCAGCCAGGGCAAACAAATGTACGTTGATAAGCTTCTTAGAGTTTTCACAAAACACATTGGAAAACGTGTCGTCATCTGTACAGAAAAGAAAAAGAAAAGATTTCTGTAAATAGTGCTTAACATCTCTACAGAGATGTTAAGACATACTGCTGACACAGAACTACAAGGAATAAATACGTAGTATCAGACAGAAGTAACCATTTATTTTGCTTCCAAAAGTGGGAAAACTGATTATTTTTCTTCAGCTGTATTCCCCCTTCAGAACCAAGGTCAAATTTTGCTCTTAGCTGAAGTAGTGTATATGTGGAAAAATCTCGTTAGCAGAGCTACTTTAGTATAATTGACAAGAGAATTCAGTCAACATTATCACTTCTCTTTTGTTTACAAACTTGCTCATTATACATTTCCTAGTTACCCACATCTGACAATATATGCTACTAGATTTTTTAAGAAATGCAGCTGTTCAATATATGAAATGTTTTGATTTACAATCACTATAGTCACATTCTTTCCAAGCTGCTTTGTAACTGGTGAATCTGCTGGGAGAATTAAATTAATTTTTATTACCAATCAGGTGTGAGCCAAAGTTAGATTCCAATGCATATTTTGTTTGACTCAGGATGAAGTCCTTCAGTTTGGTATTACTTAGTCCTTAGTTTCAAAAATGTACATTTATTTTTAAGTGAAACATATTGGTATGAATCATATATTAATCATAGAATCATTAAGGTTGGAAAAGACCTCTAAGATCATCAAGTCCAACCGTCAACCCAACACCACCATGTCTCCTAAACCACGTCCCAAAGTGCCACATGTATACCTTTTTTGAACGCCTCCAGGGTTGACGACTCCACCACCTCTCTGGGCAGCCTGTTCCAATGCCTAATCACTCTTTCGGTAAAGAAATTCTTCCTGATGTCCAATCTAAACCTCCCCTGGCACAACTTGAGGCCATTTCCTCTCATCCTATCGCTGGTTACTTGGGAGAAGAGACCAACGCCCACCTCACTACAACCTCATTTCAGGTAGTTGTAGAGAGCGATAAGGTCTCCCCTCAGCCTCCTCTTCTCCACACTAAACAGCCCCAGTTCCCTCAGCCGCTCCTCATAAGACTTGTGCTCTAGACCCTTCACCAGCTTCGTTGCCCTTCTCTGGACATGCTCCAGCACGTCAGTGTCCTTCTTGTAGTGAGGGGCCCAAAACTGAACACAGTATTCNTCGATCCAGCCTATCCAGATCCCTCTGCAGGGCCTTCCTTCCCTCGAGCAGATCGACACTCCCACCCAGCTTGGTGTCATCTACAAATTTGCTGAGGGTGCACTCAATCCCCTCATCCAGATCATTGATGAAGACATTAAACAAGACTGGCCCCAATACTGAGCCCTGGGGAACACCACTTGTGACCAGCCAACAACTGGATTTAACTCTGTTCACCACAACCCTCTGGGCTCGGCCATCCAGCCAGTTTTTCACCCAGCAAAGTGTACACCTGTCTAAGCCATGAGCCGCCAGCTTCTCTAGGAGAATGCCATGGGAGACAGCGTCAAAGGCTTTACTAAAGTCCAGGTAGATAACGTCCACAGCCTTGCCCTCATTCACTAAGCAGGTCACCTGGTCATAGAAGGAGAAAGGGTTGGTCAGGCAGGACCTGCCTTTCATGAACCCATGCTGGTTGGGCCTGATCCCCTGGTTGTCCTGCACATGCCTGGTGAGCGCACTCAAGATGAACCGCTCCATAATCTTCCCTGGTACTGAGATCAGGGTGACAGGCCTGTAGTTCCCCGGATCGTCCTCCCAGCCCTTCTTGTAGGTGGGTGTCACATTGGCAAGCCTCCAATCATCTGGGACCCCCCCTGTTAACCAGGACTGCTGATAAATGATGGAGAGTGGCTTGGCAAGCTCCCCTGCCAGCTCCCTCAGTACTCTCAGGTGGATCCCGAGATCTAATTTTAAGATTGTTTTGTATTGTCTAATTCCTCTCTATGTTTGCTAAAAATATTTGTGAATTCTACACAGTTTTGCTAGTAATTTTTAAATATTTGTAATTCTTTTGAAATATATAAAAGCTAACCAGCCCAGCAAACAGTTACAAAGATTTAGAAAATGTCTCCTGGTTTGCCTTTTGTCTCATGGGTAGATGTTGAGCACGTACATACCTAGCCCCGCAGCTTTCCTGAATCTGGCCTACCCACCTGCACGACAACAGATACAGCTGTTTTTATTGACCTCACCTCTAATGCTCTTAATTTTCTTGCATGACCACAATTAGAGGTCATGCACATATTACAATTTACTGAAAACAGTCCCAACAGTGTCAACACATTAATTTTCATGGTATTACACTACAAAGGCATAAGTCCAGCAAACAAACTTTGGACCTAAGAAAGAATAAATATTGTCTAAGCTATGACCAGAATTAATATTATTGCAGTGTCTGCACAGCAGTTCTTACACTTCCCTACTACAAAATCAAAAAAGAAAAACACCTTTCTCTATAAATGACTTTCTTATTTGAACTTCTGAACATCCAGTAACTTTTAGTTAGTGAACCTTCATGAAGGATAAGGGTGTAACATGACACTAGAGAACAGAAATAAAGCGAAATGCTAAACCAGAATAAAGACTGCAAAGTTATTAGGGAGAAGGGGTACTTTTGCTTTCCAAGGTCTCTGTAAGATGTTACAGAAAGACAAGAAATTAGATGTGTGCATTTTGAAATGACTGAAGAAAAATAAACTTCCTTTCTGACAATACCTTCAAATCAAGCAAATAATGGAAAAGTCTAATATAATGGGATAGGATAGTCAAACACTTTTGGACAATGTGCAGAATTGGGCTTTTTTCCCCCCCAAAAAAAGTTTCAACAACCATAAAAGCAGGTGAATACCTACAGACAAAGAGTGTTATTGCTTTCTGCTGGGTAAATGTTATGCATGGAGTTCTTACAAGAAACTGTCACAGCTTGAGTTATTGCAGAAGAAGAAAATTTCAGTTTATTTTTAAGAGAGGTTCACTCACTCATCTAACTTATTTTAGATTTTCTGGGAATGCACAGCGTTCCAAAAAATTTATAGGCATTCACAAAATGAATGTATTCTGATTCAGTATAAATGCATAGAAATCTTCAGGTCTGACACAGTGGGAAGAAATCACTAATCTGTCAAGAAAGAGAAGAAGGTTTAAGAGACTCAACAAGCAATTATATGCCAACAATTACTGAGAAAGTGATAGATATGAGACATTAAGTCAAAAGGTGCAGAGGGATATTTTGACCAGCCAGCCATACAGCAGGTTTGCCAGGTGAAGAAGAAATCTAATTTTCTTGATGAGAAGTGGGTGTTCCACTTTGCTTCATGCAAATTACGTCCTCTTTGAATTAGTATACTATTTAGTATAACACACTGGAGAAAAGTCCAGCCCATTTTAATACAGAATCATATAATCATAGAATCATTAAGGTTGGAAAAGACCTCTAAGATCATCAAGTCCAACCGTCAACCCAACACCACCATGCCTCCTAAACCATGTCCCAAAGTGCCACATGTATACCTTTTTTGAATGCCTCCAGGGTTGACGACTCCACCACCTCTCTGGGCAGCCTGTTCCAATGCCTAATCACTCTTTCGGTAAAGAAATTCTTCCTGATGTCCAATCTAAACCTCCCCTGGCACAACTTGAGGCCAATTCCTCTTGTCCTATCGCTGGTTACTTGGGAGGAGAGTCCAACGCCCACCTCACTACAACCTCATTTCAGGTAGTTGTAGAGAGCGATAAGGNGCCACCTGGGCACACTGCCGGCTCATGTTCAGCTGGCTGTCAACCAGCACCCCCAGGTCCTTTTCTGCCGGGCAGCTTTCCAGCCACTCCTCCCCAAGCCTGTAGCGTTGCATGGGGTTGTTGTGACCAAAGTGCAGGACCCGGCACTTGGCCTTGTTAAACCTCATACAGTTGGCCTCGGCCCATCGATCCAGCCTATCCAGATCCCTCTGCTTTTATACATTTATGTTGTTCTTTAACTCTAAATTTTATTTCCTCAGTGACGAGTACAGTTTGGGGTTGGGTTTTTTTTTTTTTTTAAATTTAAGAAAACTGGAGCACTTAACACTGAAACATACAATATTAGAAGACGCCTTTGTTGACTCCCAGTGTACTAATATATGCATTCTTTCAGTAATATTAAGCAACTTAGAATTGTTCTTAATGTAAACCTTCTAGTGGTATTAGTAGAAATAAACAGAAAAAATATAAACCAACCTGAAATATCCTATAGGTGTCATAAATATTACATTTATGTATTTGCTTTAGTTCAAAAGGCAGAAATGAATGCAAACTTTACCAACAAATTAGGTACCTATATGTTGTTTATAAACATGATCTATTTCGATACTTGAGACATGTTTGTTTCGCTACAATAGGCAGGATCTTTAAGTACATTAGTTTCCTTTATTGGAAATAAACTCACTATGCCAGTGTTAACACCAGCTCTCCAATGCATGGTACCAAAATAGATACTGGAAAAGGTTTGTTTCAAAGCATCAGACTTGCCTGCCATCTCAACCCAGAATGACATTCTAGTCCAACGGAAGTTTCTACAAGGTCTAGGCCAGCATATGTACCTCTTCATCCAGAAAAGTCATTCTGAGCAGACAACATTTAATTCAAAAAATGGGCACAAATACACACACAAGGATGACAGCCTGCACGAGCTATGACGAGTTAATTATTTTGTTTAGGTAATTATACTCCAGATATATCTGGAGTGAAAGCTAAGGCTCTCATCAATTTCTACTGCAAAGTCTATAATCATCTTTCTTCAAACTGGATCAACGTCAACTGCTTGGATACCGTAATCAATACCATACCCCTAACATCTACCAAATCCCCAAACACAAGAATGCCATTGACTAGACACTCCGCTTCCACAACACCAGCCATCACCCGAAACACAGCAAAAACCAGTCTCTCTCATCTCCTGTGTAAGGAATACGTATTATATACCTCAGTGGCAACTTTCACTCAACAAGCACTGTGGAAATAAATATCATGTGAATTACATATACAAACTTGCTACAGTACAAAAAGAAAACTACCATCAACCATACACATACCCATCCCTGACACTGATATGGAAAATCATTAAACCTATACCCTTGAAGAAATTTACCCTTATTTTCCCATCTAACTTTCAAATAGCTCACCAAGATCACCAGCATAAGCCAATATTCTGCAGATTGGAGCTCACAATATTTAGCAACCCAATCTTCCTTTCATCTTACTTCCTTCTGATCCCACTATATCACACAAATACAACTTTTCTTGAAACTTCACAATTGTCCTAGGTTAAAGACTGATTAATGACATTTGGAGTTTTCTGCTTCTTTGTCAGAACTTGTGAAAAGCTTACAAACCCACTGCTTGCCTGCTTTCACTTTTTCAGCACCTGACATAAAATATATTAACTTTCCTTACAAATCTCACTTAACTGAAATTAAATGCAGTAATACCCATGCTCTATAACTTCCCTGAATTCAGTTATCTGACGGAAGAACATGAACAGAACTAGTAGGATCTCATACAAGATCACTAGTATATCATCTGTAATAACACTCCTACCAAATTTAAATTGTTGTCCCAGCTTGCCAACTAAAAGAAAAAAACCCCAACTATATTAAGGTATCTGAAGCATGACTTCAAGCTATGGAATGGTAGTTGTCAGACTACGCATTATTTATGAATATCAAAAATGTTAGTTTTCTCAAAAGGTTTCTACTTTGGTTGCTCACAAGATGAAATCTACTACGTCTTTTAACCAGTCAGTCCATACATTTGCAAATAAATCCTCAGAGGAAAGAAACATATGCCAAAAAATTGGAATTATAGTACAAACTGTAATTTACAGTAAAATATGAAAATACTTAAACACAGATTTTTCTGTGCCTGTGTCCAATTTACAGCAATGACGTGATAAACAAGATGCAACATGGCAAATACCAGCTTTCTGATGTATAAAAATATGAAACAGTTTTCTACATCTAAAAATGGATCTGAAATTTTTCTGTAGGGTACAACCGAAACCAAGGGTTCCACCCTTTATATGGTCATTATAATGAAATATCGTCTGATGAGTATCTGAAAATATTATTTGAAACTGATTTACAGAACATGTAATGTAATGTTCTGTAACATAACTGTCTTCTTGCATATAATACCATACAAGAGAATTGTAATGTCTTGCTTGCTAGCTTCTAAAACTACAATTCAGCATATGCATTTGCCAAAATCCCTATACTAACATAAAACATTGTGCAGAAGAACAGTTTTGTGCCAATCTGCAATAACGTTACTTTTTAGTTTGCAGAGCTATGTGAGTATGAACTGACAACTTCACATTTTCAGATCAATTCTGTCAAATGTAGCTTATGTTTCCCTATAATTTAATTTGGGATCCCTATTAGAATAGATTCTAGAAAACTTTTCGTAAGTTTGGGGATTGTGAATGTATAAATGTAACACTTCTCAAACTTTTAGGAAGCAAAGGTTTTACCATGCGAAATCAAAATGTCATTTTACACATATTTTGAGTAAGGTATGTGGGGTACACGAGCACAGTGTCATTTGAGCATGCAAAATAAATCTATTCTCATATCCATACTCCAAAAAAAAGGTAGTTCTATGAATGACAGCATGTTATGAGAGCCTTTCAGTACCCATTTCAAGGTAAATATAAGTAACTAACATTTAAATATCTGATAATTTTGAAGAACAGCCACACATACAGTTAATACTTTAGAGGAGTCGTCATTTCTGCTTATGTTGCGTTTCAAGATCTCTAATGGTTGGTTTCTGATCTCTAATGTTATTAAGTTGTACTAATGCACTCAAATAAGCTATGATATTAAGCTTCTCAATCCTAATTTTAGTACAGGCTAACAGTACATTCATTTTCAAATACAGGTAGATGTTTGCAGGTATCTTCACTGAGAAACTCATATCCTACTACAATATATTTTCATCATATGACTGGATGGACAGACCATGCAGCCAAACGAGTCAGGCACAAACCACCAAATCAGCAAGCACATGCCCATTCCATTACAGTGCCTCCAATTTTGACACAATACTGGAGAAATTTTGAGAGTGTCTCAAAACCTTCCAAATGTTAAACAGCATACTATAATTTTGAAGCTAGAAAAAAAGAGCAATTCTCTTTTTTTTTAATGAGCAGAAATAATCCCTGCAGAAACCAAAGAAGAAATGTTATATTTTAGCCACAGCATGAAGGCTGCATACCCTTCTAAAACACATGCTTCATTTTAGCCATAAATTGTGCCTTCTGTTCCAGTAATTCCTGTATCAGATTCTGTAACACACATTTTGAATATGGATCATTCAATGATTTTCTGATTTTAAAATCTACAAAACAATACCCTGCCTTCCTGATTCTGTTTCTACTCTACAGGCCACCACTTCAGTGTCTGAGTCATTTCACGGGCTCTCCCACAGAAACAGGTAAGATCAGGGTAATCTTCCTTTCGTGTTTTCTTTTTGATGACTTCGTCTAATAATTAGTTTTGTTTCAGCCTCTATTTACGTTTAATTTTATGTCCCGTTGCTCTGAATCAGTTCTGACTCTGACCTTACCTCTCAGAAACATTAAAAGTTTTTCCTCGCTGCTTCCCAACACTTTTGCTTGCTGACTGGACCACTGTCTTGTTTCCATCTGGCTCTCGAAGTTAATTCATAACCCCGTGTCTTTTTCACGCACAAACAAATTCTGTGGGTTTTTTCCCAGATACCTCAATCCCTTAAAAATGAGTCTTACAGTTAATATTTTGAAGGTCTTTAGACGCAAGAGAGAAATGTTACAAGTGATGTAGCAATTCACAGTTCTTCAATCTCTTTTCAAATCCAAATCATTATCTTAGCTTGTCTTCTATGCCAAAAATTACACAGCTCCACATGCTACTTTCTGTGGACCCTTCCATTACACTCGGTGTGCTTTCCTGTCTCAGTGTCATTTCACACAGCATTTCAGAGCTAACGCTACACGAGAGCTATCTACGTTCCATAAGCTTTGGCATGATGCAGGTTTTTCTCAGCCAAGATCTTTGTCAAAGATTTTACCTTAGTTTTGAAACTGATCTCTTTGCTGGGGCTCAGTCCCCCCAAATAAAATACCTTTCAGATGCTTCATCTTCATTTCTGTGCTCTGCCTGAAAGCGTATTACTGCTATGCTTCCCTTCCACTTGGACTGCAGTAAATTCAGTAATACCGTTTCATAGCTGGCCTCCTCTTGAGTTACTTGAAAATTACGAAAAATATGAAGTGCTTCTTAAATAGGTCTTGTCAGAAATAAAACTGCTTTCTGTCTTCCTTTGCCAGACGCTCATTACTACAGATATATAGGAAAGTGGCGTTTAAGCCTCTTCCAGCTGCCCTCCACATTTCCAGAGTTTCAACATTTGGAGGACTTTTAACTGTTACACCTTTCCACTCACGGGGAGGGGTCTTTTTTGGTTCATTTTACTTCTGTTCTTCAAAAAGTAGCCGAAGAGAGGGAGTCTGACAGTTAGGAGCTTCATTTCATTTCTAAACCAACAGGATGAAATTTATAAAATGAGACCATCACCACAACGGTCACTACCGAGAGCCTCCTAAAGCACAGTTCCTCCCACCACGGCTACACTTCCATCTGAACCGTGACGGTTCCAAATACATCCCGTTACCCTGGAAAAGATGAGCGCTGCCGGTGCAAACACGGGCACGAAAAAGCAGAAACCGCTTCAGCTGAAGGCAGAGTAATGGAACGACAACACGGGAACGGCTGCAGGAAGGCAGCCGGTGAAGACGTAGGGAAAAAAAAGCAGCTCAGCAGAGTGGTGTGAAATTCTCCTCTTTTATTACAGCAAGGAAAACAGTGTTAGACATAGACAGGAGGACGATGAGGCGGCCTTAAGAGGGAGAAAAGAAACCGATGTCACCTGCCGGGCGTGAGGCGGCTGGAAGGGGGGAGCCACGGAGAGGCCCACAGGCGGCGCCAGCAGCCCACGCGCGGCAAGAGGCCGCCGCGCTGCC
>WAAD01001452.1:40059-51956 GCA_013389945.1 Fregata magnificens
GCTCGGGGCCGGCGGCTGCAAGGCTGGTTGGGGACAGCCGGTGTCCAGCTGCAGCTCCCGGCCCTCGGGGCTGCGGAGCCTGCTCTCCTTTGGCGCTGCGCGGGGGCCGGGTCGTGATGGGTCCCCGTTTTAGGACTCGCTTTCAGTTTTCTATCAAGCCGCGTAGTTAAAATAGAAGCATATTTGGAAACGGGTTCAGGCTATTGACAGATAGTTATGCAAATGTAAAAATGAACCGATAGGAAAAAGCATCGGCTTTTACAGCACTTTCCTGAGATTTAAACTTTGGAGAAAGAATCAAAGGAAAAGTTGGGGCTAATTTGGACTTGCTGCCTTTAGAAACTACTTCGTTAATGAATATTGTAAAAGTCAGTACCGCTTAAGACTAATGGAACAAAAAATAACATGTTAACTTATTAGGAAAAAAACGTGCTTAACTTAAGATTGATAAGTGGTTATATAGTGATTGAGACGGAAACAACCGTTATCTGATGTTTCCTTTAAGGCTAAATCATTCTATGATGTAGCATACTTTTGAAATTGTAGAAAAGCTCTTCCTAGACAGGTTTAGAAAGAAGGTAGTAGCAATAAAAATACTATTTGTGTGAAAAGATATAATGGAATATTAATATAGTGTAATACAGTGATTTAGTGACTCTTTTTTTTCTTTTCCTGTGCCATTGCAGCGGTAGACTACTTAAGCAGCCAGTGTTACTATTATCATGGTCTTCCTGAGACTATCTTTAGTAATCTGTTTTGGGATCTATTTTGATGTTGCTTATGAAGCTGTCAAAAGTAGGAGATAAGTGAAATGTTAATACATCTCTTCACTGGATTCGAAAAACGTTGACCAAGGTGTATAATGTTGAGCGTGCATTAAGTAGCATGTTTGCAATGGCATGTTCTCTCAAGGGTTTACGTGATAATTTTCATTAAATCCGCACAAGCTGCAATGCGACAATAGGGAACAGATTTATAACAGTGTTTTTTCCTTGAATTTTTGACTGGTCCGTATTAAAATTAGCACAAATAGTGTTTTTTTTCTATTTTGGATAGAAAATGGATTGAAATGGTCCTGGATTGAAATCGTCCTGGCAACAATTGAATGGTTTGGTACTACTTCAGTGCAGTTGTATTTAACCCTTTTTCTTATGTTTTCAGGACGAGGATTTGCATTTCAGAGAAAACAAAAGATTGAAAGACAATACAGGAAATTGTTGAAAAAGGGAAGAAAGGTCCATTCACAACAGGATAATCAGTTTACTGATACTTATCCAGAGCACTTGAAACATCTTTACCTAGCAGAGGAAGAAATGCTTAAGAAACGGCGTCGCAGGGCTCCAGATGATTCAGTTTTATCAGAAGAAAAACTTAATAAAGCAGTAGAGTAAGTTTTTTAAATACGTCTCTAAAAACAAGTATTTGTTTCCATCATTAAAGAAATATTTTAGATCTTATACTTTACATGGACTTCAGTATGGTGATTTGCTTTACTAAAAAAATGCCATTAGGTCTTAAATGTTTTTCCCAATTGTTAGAAAATCTAAACATACAGCTTTGTTGTGTCTTTATCAGAATCAGAAAGCAAAACTGATGATGTTTAGGGTTTGATTCCACAGAAATAATATGACGGTTACCATTGTACTTTAAGGATAGGGTTCAGCCCAAGAGCAGTGTTTCTTACCGTGCGTACAAAGAGAAGAGCCTGCATTTCAGGTAGTGTGCTTTTGAGACTACAGACTTTTCATTTGAATTGATTCTCAATATTTTTCAATTAATGTCACTTTTCAGGAATGTTTTTTGCATTATCTTTCTGTTCCCAGTTTGATAAGTTGTTTTCTTCACATTGCACTGTTTTTCTGCTAGAATGAACGATATTATGTGCAGTTATCCTTTCGTGGTATGGCTAGTTTGGGGGGGATTTTAACTACGAACTTTAAAAAAATGAAATGGAGGATTTAGTAAAACCTTAAGGCAGTAAAGTGTTCTTGATCAAAGTAATAATTTTAAATAATAGAGATGTCGTAATAGTTTGCCAGTGGTGCTTGGGTTTTTTGGGGTTTTTTGTTTTAAATTTACTTATAATAACTGGGGAAAGTCAAATGGAGTTTTTAATTTGCAGTCTAACAAATGTCAGACAGCTTAAACCATTCTTTCCCTGTGTGACAGTAATTCCCCCTGAAATCTTGGTTAGGTATGTCTGTAAAATGAAAAGCAGTAGTTACTCAGGTCTAACGCTGTCATGGCAGTGTTTTTAAACAGCATTCAAGTAGGGTGATTGAGGTAATGCAGTTTTGTCCCCAGGGCAAAGACTGCTGTAAGTCTTTGAATTCCAAGGTGTATCTACCTCTAAACTTCACTGTGAAGAATGCTCAGGAGAGGGGGGAAAGGCAGTCAGATCTAAGCCCAGCAGTGGGAGAAAGGTGGAGTTTTGTCTGGAATAGGCAGCTAATTCGTGGGGATGTCTGAAATAGGACTGTTTTTCTTTCAACCAGAGGGTTTTTAAATTTTGCTTAAACTATGGTCATTGTGATTGTAAACCAGAATTAATAATTCTGCAAAAATGTGACTGCTGACCTGTGAGGTGGGGTGATGCGTAGAGTCTATTAGGTAGGCTTCAGTGTTCTGTGGGGCTGTAAAATAAGACTTTGGTTAGGTAATTCCGTTTTAGCATATATTACAATATAAGTAGTTTTCTACTTATAAGAAGATGACATGTCATTACACAGTATTGCCACAAGATGGAGATGAGAATAAAGCAAAGATTTTTTTTTTTTTTTTTCTGTCTGCTGAAGAGGCTGGTATTTCTAAATGAAAGTATGAGTAAATACCTTCACTTTCCTTTTTGGTCATCAATCTGAAATGTCCTAGATGATGATGGCTAGTTCTCAATTTTTTGTAGCATGAGTAATAGAGTAATCAAAAACTTACTCTGTGAACAGCTGTTAACTGTCTAGCAAAGCTTATGCTTTTCCGGTGTGAAACGTCACTGTTTATGTAATGGCTTTATTGTAAATCAGAAAAAAAAAAGTAGAACTAAATAACCAGAAAAATCCACTCAAACTAGTGTGACAGTAAATGCCAGATGGATGGCACTGGTTTTCTTTATTGTTTACTTTGAAAGATACCTGGGCAGTTTTTTACATTGGAATTGGGAAGGAAAATTCAGTTCCTAATTTCAGAACATTAAGGATGATAATATACCATCTCCTTCAAGAAGAAACTTTTCGAAAGGCATTCTTACTACTGTGTTTTTTCACCTTGCCATGCCAGCCTGACTTCTCTGGCAGGCAATCTCCTAACAGCTGGCTGTCCTCATACCTGTGCAGTTGCATGCATATGTCGGAACTAGAAAGAGATAATACAGCTCTAAGCTAGTGCATTCAGGTTTTCTAGCTCTGAAGAGCTGGTATGATGGGAAAAAAACCTTTTAGGCACTCTTTAAATTTCATGAAACACCATCCATGTGAAGATCCAGCAGGTAAGGTATATGTCTTACTAAAAGTTCTGTGCAGTCCAGTCTTCAGTACACTCGGCATTGGAGGAGTTTAGTTTGCTGTGTCTTCCTGCTAGATGCTCATTGCATGACATGTAACGGTGTTGGGTATCATGTAAGAGTAGTGCAAATAGGTATCCATTCAGTGTGGAAGGATGAGCCTTGCTCGTCACTTAAGTAATCTGTAAATCTGTATGTCTAATTAACTTCCCCAAATATGCAAAAAACACTGGAAGAGTGGAAGACTATACTCTGATTCTGCAGTGGCTGTGGGATATACTGTTATGTTTGCCTGGTGGTAGTCTGTATCTGAAGTACATGTACTTTTCTCATAGGTCAGTTATGACTGAAGGGAAGTTTAAGAAGAAAACTTCCAATCAGAAGGCAAAAGAAGAGTATGAGAAAATAAAGGCCGAGCGTGCTAGAAAGACAGAGGTAAATCTTAAACAGACATCTTTCTTGATTGTAGACAAAGACTAGATTAATACCATTTCTACCTGTCAGTCTTCCATCTGAATCCAAATAGGACCATAGGAGAGGAACACAGGTATTGGTATTCTTTCAGTCTTTTTCAACTTGACAGTAATATTCAGGCATGCAGGTGTTCAAAGTTGTCACTGTCTTTGTTCTTACTATTTTTGTCTTGCCGTTGCCATTAGCGGGATTTTATTATGTCAGTTGTTGCATCAAGAAAAACTTAGAGCTTGATCTGCGTATCCCAATGGATTATACTAGACCTCTTAAATATTGTAGAAGGGGAAGTAATAGCAATACCATCATCTTGTGATGAAAAATGAAATACCCATCCTATTCCTTATGGTGTTATCATAATGCAGTCTTCATTTTACCTTTTAATGTGCTTTGACCGACAGTGAAACGATTAAATGTAATCGTATCCACAGCCAAAATCTTTGGTAATTTTTTCCCTTGTTCTAATTTAATGGGACTTGTTCTTACAGGGCGTATCTTAATATTATCGTTGTTGAATAACTCAACTGAGTTATTCATTTGAGACATCCTTATTTAATTAGTTTTGTTCTCTCCCAATACATTGTTCGTTGCACTGTAAAATGACACACATTGTAACATTATAGAAGTTGTGTAACTTGCTCACAGACTAAATTTCAGTAACTGCTGGATAAATATTACATAAATATATAGCTGGATAAAACGTATTATTTCTTCAGTTTAGCTGTATTGAAAACTAGAGTTGTTTTATGCAAGCTGATCCGTGATTCTGGGCGAGTTACATGGTTGTTCAGCTGAGAGCTGCTTTTTTGAATGTTAGATGCAGATCATGCTAAAAGAAACGAATGCTGTGACCAGCTTATTTAGAGGAAATAGGAACAAAGAAAAACTCAGCAAGACTGCAAGGAATTTTCTTTGAGCAGCACATAAGAGTTGCCTGAGGGGAGGTGTTAGCATTTTTGGTCTTATTCAAGATATTTAGGCAAAGCAAACAGTAGCTAAGTGCCACAATAACAGTAATCGTTTATGTGGAATACTAGTATGGTGATCACATAATTTACTCTCACGTATGTTAGCAAACACTGGATTTGCTGTTATTTATTTTGGGAAAAGAAACAAGCTTAAAGGCACAGTTTTGGCCTCCACACTATGTAAAAAAGCTAGGATTTAGTAGACATCAGAAAAAATACGGATGTAAGTAACAACCACCTAAGTAAGATGAATGTTCTTGCTTTGAGTAAGCGTTTAGTTGGTAGCTTAAATGAATGTTGTTTACAACAGTATGCCGAACAGCAGTAAAATTATTAGATAGGAAGTGAATTACAGGTAAGTTAGTCGATGCTACTCTGGTTTAAAAAAAAAAAAAAGGAATGAATTGTATTAATCATTGTTACGGTAAAATACGTGAAGCATTCTGAATGGAGAGATGTTATATTTGCAGGTCGGTTTGGTTTTTTTTTCCTCCCAGAAGCCTCTTGGATTTCTATTTAGAAGTATTTTCTTGGGTCATTTCTGGTTAATTTTATATTCTATATCACAGACCGTTCTTACTAATTTTTTTACATCAGAGAAGCTGGCTATGTCATGGAAAACAAGAACATAATTGATAAATTATCATCTGAGCATTCTGCAGAAATGTCTGCCTTTGTGGTCAGCATGGCACTGCATTTCAAAGAATGAGCTCTATGAGAAGAAATCATCCAAATGAACTGAAGCAGTCCTTCAGTCTGATTTGTGATGTCTTGCATATTTTGGTAGGACATGATATAAGTGAAGCAAGCTAGTTAGCTTGCTTGTTGTGGATGTTTGCCCAAATTACTTATTGAAGTTACAGTGCTAGAGAAGGGGGTGTAAGCTGTTTGATAAAAACTGAACATAATACCGTGATGATTATCCATAGTGTAAATGCCTCCATTAGTGTTTTGGTTGCACGTGCGCTGTCCCCTCCACATGGAAAGTTTATACAGTTGAAAATTGGGTTAGGTTTTTTGGTTTTTTCCTCTCTCTTAGTAAAGACAGCAGTCTGTGTTGCTTCGAAGAGGGCAGGTCACTAATAGTTTGGTCCTGATTAAGTTGCCCTAGGTAATGTTGCTTGCGATGCTGTCCTAGTATCACAAGCTTGCCCAACTTCCAGCTCCAGATATGTCCCATATCCTATCTGCCAGTCCCATGCAGATGTGGCCAGTATCCTAGCACATCTGGATTGGCAAGACATTTACATGGGGACTGCTAGATCAAAGTCTTTCTTTCTTGCACTCAAGAGGAGAAAGTGGGAAATTTTTGCCACTTTGTCATTTAAGGAAAAAAAGTCATAGAATCATTAAGGTTGGAAAAGACCTCTAAGATCATCAAGTCCAACCATCAACTAACACCACCATGACTCCTAAACTAGGCCCTGGAGTGCCACGTCTACACCTTTTTTGAACACCTCCAGGGATGACGACTCCACCACCTCTCTGGGCAGCCTGTTCCGATGCTTAACCACTCTTTCGGTAAAGAAATCCTTCCTGATATCCAATCTAAACCTCCCCTGATGCAATTTGAGGCCATTTCCTCTTGTCCTATCACTAGTTTCTTGGGAGAAGAGCCCAAGGCCTGCTTCACTACAACCTGCTTTCAGGTAGTTGTAGAGAACAATAACGTCTCCCCTCAGCCTCCTCTTCTCCAAGCTAAACAGCCCCAGTTCCCTCAGCCGCTCCTCATAAGACTTGTTTTCTAGACCCTTCACCAGCTTCGTTGCCCTTCTCTGGACATGCTCCAGCACCTCAATGTCCTTCTTGTGTCATTTCGCAGAAAGGAAGTAGTACATATTTTAGTGACAAATCTTAATGTAGGATCTTCTGCTAAAGAAAACTTGGCTCTTCTCTTGAAGCTTTAGGGAATATAATATGTTTTGATTGCAGTATGTGCTGAAAGAGAATGCTGATTAAGCTTTTAAGAGTAACGGTGTTTCTAGTGTCAGTACAATACCTAATTACCAGTATCTTTGCAAAAAGAAATGTTATTGCTTATAGATAGCTTCATAGTTCTAGAAGGTATCTAATTATTTCATAATCATATCTGTTTAATTTCAGGAAGCAGAAAAACGAAAACAACAAAGAGAAGCAGCTCAACGGTTGTACAAGCAAAAGAAAATGGAAGCTTATAAAATACTGAGTAAGAAAACGAAAAGAGGACAGCCAAATCTAAACTTACAAATGGAGTTTCTTCTTCAGAAAATACAGCAAAAGACATAAGCCTCTGCATACATCTTAATTACAGGTCTTGAGTTGCCTGTGGACATTTTATTAATTTTAATAAATAATGTCTTTTTGCTTCTGTATGACTTTTGTCATTGGCTTGATTTATCAGTCCAGGGAGAATATTCATCCTGGAAATATGTATTCTACGCTGAGAGTGAGAGCGAGCTGGTACCTTGAAAATAAATGGTCTGTATTTCTAAACTTAAATTCTGTTAGCTACGTAATATCCTGAATTCCAAATCATTAGAGCCTAGTACCGTCTGAACATAAATCTACATAGCTTTAACACTTCCTGCAATTGTGGCTACTAAAATTATGCTTACTTGAGTAAGATGATGCATGCGACATCATTGATATCTCATGAACTGCCAAGACTAGGAGTGTGTTTTGTGTGCTATTGGATAGGGTTTGACACATGAAAACAAAGAACATAACCTATACTTGGATGGCTATTATTTATCATTCTCCACAAAGAATAAAACTTACCAAAGGCCCAAAAATGGTTTGAATGTCAAGATCGTGTAGACTTAACATATACTTTGTGCTTGGTGATTTATACTTTGGTGATTTATTTTGTTAATAAACTAAGAATGATTTTCTAGCTATGATGGATCAGGTAGATGGGTTGAGGTTTTGGTGTGCTGAGTATATCAAGTTTCTAATCTTTGTTCTTTGGAACATTTTAGAAAAAGAGTTCTTTTAAATCTTGATTTGGAGATGCAATTAGTGATCTTTGGCCTAATAAAATGAAGGCGTTCTTAGTAAGACTAATAAGTTTGCAGTAAAGCAAATTAACTATTTTCCTTAAGGTTATACAAGAGAATACTATTATACGTCTGCCTTTATCTCAGTCTACTTTGGCAGCCAAGAAATAATACTGAGGTTTTTTTCTGCATACAGTAAAGACTATTTAGACGTCAAAGTAAGGAATGTCTTGGAATAAAATTCTCAGGACATACTCTGTAAGATTTGCAATATATTTACAGTATTACAGTATTAAACTGTTTACAGTATTATCTCATTTAGAGGTTGATGTAAACTGCAAAAAAAATCCTTATTTAATATACATGGGAAAAAAAAATAGTTTTGAATTGTACAACAAGCGCTGTTAAATGAGGAATAGTTTAGGAGTTTGAGTTGTCTAAAATGTTTCTTGTGTCAGTATCCTGAGGCTTTTTCAACCTTATCTTGTTATACTTTTTGCAAGGCTTTGAATCCTTGTGCTGTGATGTCATTTACGAAAAACTGAACACAAGTCATAAGGTAGTGTACAGAAAAAACAGAAAATGAGGGAGCTTTTCTTGAAATGGGCATGTCCATTCTGGGAGAGAAGGGGAGTGTAAATTTGACATGCTTATTCTGTTCTATACTTTTCCTTATATATTTTTTTCTGATAATTGCTGTAATTGCCAATTTTGCATGGCTCCATGCTGAAACATTAAAGAGGAGAAATCTGCAAAGTGCCCAGAAAGTGGGAAGGCAAGTGGTGGCATACAGTCTGTTTCGATTCTTGTCATTCTAGGCTGTCAGCTTTTATTTTAAAAAATGCAAACTGCAACTGTTTGCAATTACTAGTTTTTTTTATCAGTAGTGCAAAAGACTTAAAATGTTAGCTTCATGTAACTTGTGCATAACATGAAACATCTTCCATGTGAATTCATGGTTGAAGTTGTTCTGTTTTTTGTTTGCATGTGTCTGCTGCTCTGTATGATCTTTTATCATTCTTTGGCTAAGGAAATGTTAAACACAAGTTTTCTGAATTGTCATCTTAAAAAGACCTCTTAGTTTGCCATCAGTTCACTTCTATACCTGCTGGGCAGATGTTTGCCATGATGTCAGCTGTCCGGAAAGATTTTGGAAAACCCTAAGTCTTAGAGCAGTAATTCCATTGGTCAGTGGCCATCCTGCATTACTGGTATCACTATAGATACTGGTATACAGTCTAAATACCAGTACACTTTTAGATATGGTGTTTATCTGCAAAGCATTTGGATGAAGTTTGAGTGAGGCATTTCAAATCCAGATTTGTTTCTCTTGTGTTAAATTGAGTGAAAACTTCGCTATCAAAATATTCCATATGCTTGATTCTTCATGGAGAATAGGCTAGGTAATATGAGCTAGTAAGTTAATTACCCTTTTGGGTTTTTTTCATTCCTCCTTAGCAACAAGAAGTCTTAGTTGTTGTTTAGTGGAAAAGAACAGAATTCTGCTGTAAAAGAAATCTCCATTTTTTTTTTGCTTGCATTATTCTCTGTTTTTGTTTAAGAATTAGAATTTTGAGAGAAATTCAGGATTGATAGTATTTGTTCCGCAGTATCGGTCATTAAAATTTAATCTTACCTCATTCTAACTTTAATTGTTGCCCTTGTCTTTAGTCTTTTTATTCCGTGTTCTTGGTGATAGTTAATATGAAACAGACTGGGTTTATCTGATTTTCCTGAAGAGGCACCTGAAAATGCCTGCCTCTTCCTCTAGTGCTTCAGATAACCTGATCAGGCAGAGCACTTAATCAAAAACCAGTGCGGTGTCTGACCTTAGCCCCAGCATTGCTGATTTCAAGGAGGAGAGGGCATTTCTGTCATTTCTCCCCATCACTTTCTTTCCTCCATAGCTTTATTTGAGTTGGAGATAAAAAGGGGCTATGACTAAGCCCAGCTTCTCACAGACTCATGCGAGAGACCTTTTTTCCCACCAGAAGTTAATTCTTGATATAATAGTTTTAAAAGGAAGAAGTTAAAATTATGTATTTCCTCGCACTGTCCTTTGCTGATTACCATGAAGTAGCAGCCCAGGATGGTAGTCACGAGAAGCCAGTGCAGTCCAGTGTCTCAGCTGCTTCCTGAGCCCGCACTCCTGCACTGTCAAGCCTCTTAAATTAATTCAGTACCTCTGGAAGGCAGCGATACAGCAGCGATGACGCTGGGCAGCTCAAGGTCATACAGGCAGAGAAGGGAATTGAACCTCTGCTTTCATTTATAGAGTAGCACTTTAACAACTGACCCATCATCTTTCTATGGAGAAAGGTGTGGAGAATGGGGGGAAGGAATGTTTTGAGGAAGGAAGTAAAGATCTAATTACTTTTTTTGATCTGGTGGTCACTAGGAAAATAGTCCAATAGAAATTATATGAGTTTATGGAGGCTGCCTATAAAAGCTGCTGCTTTCAACTGTGTCTTTTAATTTGAAACATATGAGAAGTTAGTCCAATGGGATATTAAACTTGTACAGGTTTTTATTAAATTTTGCTGTGAATATGTAGTGAAGATGTTGGAATGTGAAAAAGAGGAGCATAAGTCCTGTTGCTGGTTTTTTTTTTTTTCTTTCTAGTCACACACTCAAATCTCTTCTCTAGCAGTTTGTTTTCTATTCTCTGAAAACCTGCAGATCTCAAGCAGTTAAGTCTTTCCAGTACATCTTCTGAGTAAGATGAAGTGGAAGGGACAGGGCTGCACCGTTTGAAATTTTATTCTTTAAGTTGGATAGCCAGTGAATGCAGGCAACTTCAGACATCTCTTTTTTTCCCTTTCATTAGAGACCAGTGAAGCAAGTGAATCAGAAATAAGGGAGGGAAGAAAGCATCAGGTACAATACATTCATTTTCTCTTTTTGGTTCTGAGGAACAGAATGTGAAGCTTCCCTTGCTCCTTTTGCCGGTAACTTCTTGGAAAATCATAATAGTAACTTAAATGGATCATCTCATTAAGCTGGCTTTGACAGTACAGGGACTTTCTCACCTTGTACCCATCTCAAAAGAATTTTTTTTCTTGCCACTAATAGAAAAAAACAAAACCAAGACTTTCATCCGTTAAGATACTAAGGCTTTGGAAATGTGGGACAATGTACACTTTGCATTTTTTTTTATCTTTACAGTCTGATAAATTATGCCTGCACTAAGAATTAGGTAAAGAATGTGAAGTTAAAAACCTGATTGTAATCTTAGTGTCTATTTCTCCTTTCACAAAGTGGTGGTTTAAATCCTTAATCAAAGAGTTTAAAAGCAGTTCTAAATGGATTAATGGACAGAAGTGTTGTGAGCATAAGAAAAACGGAAGGGCACTTCATTTAATAAAATCAGGGAGGACAGGACAGAGCTCTGAAATACCAATTTTCTGTAGAATTTTTATTAACTCATACATGCCCTCTGGAAATTGCTGAGTGGGTAGTTAATAATGAACTGAGAGCCATGCAGGTAGCTTGCTGACTTTCCTCTAAAGAAAACCTTTATGGGATGTGAAAAAGAAAAAGTCTGGAGTAGTTCAGTCTGAACTCCTGCTAAAATAATTGTTGGTCCATTCGTAAAGCTGCTGTGTGACTGGGCCTACAACATGCTGATTGCTCTACCTTTTGTGTATGGCTTTGTCATGAACTTTGTTGTCTTCTATGTAGTTTTTAATTAATAGCAATTTGGATCATTATTTTCAAGTCTGGATTTATTTGTATATTTTCCCGAAAGGGAGATTATCCCCACATTTGTATCTATTTTTTTTTTTTAGTATCTTGATATCAACCCAGTTGAGGAAACACACATCTGTTGAGAAACTACATTTGAGGATCCTGCTTTGTGAGTTAAAAAAGAAAATAAACATTCTAAAAATAAACTAAGCTAGCTTAATATTTTACTAACCTATTCAGTCCACACTTGCTCACTAGATAATGTGATAAGAATCATAGAATCATAGAATCATAGAATCA
>WAAD01001454.1:2928-27039 GCA_013389945.1 Fregata magnificens
CACACACACACAAAAATAAACTTGAATAATTAAGTAAGCCTAGAATCTGAATCTTTGAACACTTGTGTTGCTCATCTAAATCTAGTATTAGATGAAGTCTGGAAAGACAGAAACAATGTCCTTCCCCAAAACAGTAAAGAGATCTTTCATTTTATTTTCTTTTTCTAAATGCAAATAATGTTTATTTCATTATTTAAAAAATTGCTTACCTACTTCATAGAAAATATCTTCCATGAGAAATAAGAATTATAGGTACAACTATTTACTGTTTTGTAAGCATGAAACTTTGAGTGGTGTTTAATGCATATTTATTCTACTGCAACACTGTGAGAGTCCAGAGCAAAAACCCAGGTGATTAAAATACTCAAGGCAGCTTGAATTTTAGTGAATCATCAAAATTTAGGCCGCCTTGCGGACATGTACGTATATATGTACATGTGCATTTTTCCTCCCAGGTCAGAGTTCCAAAATTCATGTGCACACTGTGTACTCAACCCAGACAGCTCTGAAGGGAGTGTGTGCAGCCATTCTCATGACTGAGCTGACGGCATACAACAACCAAGCCTCAGTTGCTTTACCACTGGAGTTTTAACATCCCACCCACAGGCTTTGGGATGCAAGACAAAGCTAGCTTGAAAAAGCCAGTTATTATGTAAATAAGGAATCCTCTTCCCCCTTTAAATCACTCCATACACATTTTTATATATTTACATGATTTCCAGAGCTTTATTCTTCAAATAGTGAGAGTCAACTCTCTTTAAGCCTTCACAAAGTTTGCTGAGCACTTCGCGATCCAGTCCTAAAACATAAGTGTGAAAGGACTTCACTATCCTGTAAATATTCCTGAGAAGAATGTTATTCAACAGGGCCATGGATGTTCGATAATTTTTTCTGGTATGTTTTTGAGGTCACAAGTCAAAGGAGAAAAGAGAAATTTGTTAATCTTTTTTGTATGAAATAAAAGATAAGCAGGAATGACCAGGAGTCATCATGATGGATTATTAGAAATAAAACTACATCATGTAAATCTGAATAAAATTTACTTTTTACTTTTGCTTATTTTCAAATCTAGATGTATGAAGTCCACGATGAAGACTGCTGTAACCTTTTCACTGAATTGTGTGTGAATCAACCATACAGATAAGAATATTCAGGCATTAGGGCATCAGGTGCAATTACAGTTCATCTAGTGAAAGTATCTGGGACTCATAAAACTCAAAAGAAAAGCCCTATGTATTGATAGTAGCCATCTCCCCTTAAACTCTGAATTATCTTGAGTGGTTAAAGTGTGTTACACCAGGAATGGAGCAGTCGTGTATTCTAAGAAAAGTATACATCTGTTCTCCAAAGAAATGGGACTAACTGGGTGACCCCAAATAAATGTTTGCTCTTGATGAAGCAAGCAAAATAAGAATGGGTAGAAGCTGATGAAGCACTAAGAGAGGGACTTGGCTGTTAGGGAGGTGGTCTTCTCAGTGGAAACAGTAGCTAGACTAAAAGAATTATTGCCTACTTAGTAGTTCACTGCATGGTACAGAGGCATTGCATATATTGTTCTGCCATACAATTAAGTACAGTGTTACAAAATTATGTGTTTCCTCTTTCGACCTGAAACCAGGTAGGTAAAGGTATGTAAGAAAAGCACAGTTGAAAAGAGATAGTAAGAGAAGCACTGAGAAGACAAAGAGCAAGGGCTGAACTCCTAAGACTTAATATTCCCTGTCACAAAATGCTGGGAAGAAAGAGTTCCTTTGATGTCCCTGGGTAAACAGCCATAGCGCAACTGACAACTCAAACCTGAGAATGAATCAGATCAAGCGAAGCAAATAACTGAAAGCTCTTTATCAGAGGCAAAGAAAGGAGTCGAATGAAGGCCTTTTAACATATATTTTTATTAAATTCAAGTTTTGTGACAATGCAATGAAAATCTGAAGGTATGCCTATTGACTACAGGAATAACATAGAATTAGCGAATAAAATCAAATGGCTCAGCAAAACATTACTACGTGCTGAATTCATTTTTGATCACTGCCTTGAAACAGTGCACTGGCTTTCAAAATACAGAGGTATATTAAATATTTAAGGACCGAAGTACTTATACGTCTACAACTGTTCAAAGGATATAACCCTTCAGGTTACACTGGTTTCATATGGAGTTGAGACTCTGACTCTTTGGAAGGCTGAGTTAGTTACCTTAAAGTACAGAAAAGCTAATAGAGACAGACTAACAAGGTTTTTCTTTTGAAATGCACTTCAAGATCAAAGACCAAAACCTAAATCAATGCTAACAGGCAGTAACTTGAAATTTCTTCTTCATCTTCTATTTTTTTAAACATTTGACAAAGCTATTCACTACCAGTAGCTTTCTAAATATTAATTCAAATAAGCAATCACTGATGAACTCATGATTTTATTCTGTACATGACACAGCCAAACCTTTAAAGTTTAAAATAACAACCATAACTAGTGTGTATAAACAGCTCATAAAGAAGTATCTAAAGAGCTACAAAAATATGACAAAGTTACCAAGTTTTTAATAATATATTATAATATTCAAAACATTTCTGAAAGGTGAACCTCACCTAGAATATTCTACACGCAATTCCAAGAAAAGCCTTAAAATGTAAAATGTCATATGAAACTTTATTTTGCTCATAACTTTGCCTTTTTCCTTATATTAGTTTGTAACAACTTGACACACATTATTCATAGACATTTTGACAAAAAGGATACTGAAAAACTACATGCAAGTATAGAATTAGTTCAATAGGTTTACATACAACATGGCTATTGCATACTTATTTTTCCCCATATGAAGTACAATTTAACATTCTTTTCTGTATGAAAAAAGGAGAAAAAAGGAATAGCGTATGAAATAAAAATCCATTTCTTAACCAGACATTTTAGAGATTGAATTTTTTTTTTTTTTTTTACACAATATAATCAAGATTTTTTTTCCTACATTTCTGAAATACAGAACAGTAACACATTCCTTTTTATTCTTTTGAGTTTTTTCCTACTGCCAAGGCCCTCTTATTAGTGGAATTTACTGCAGCCCTTTAAATAACATGCAGTGGGAAACCCCCGCAAAAACTGTATTTTCCTTTCAAATGCTCTCCCATTTCCAATCTTGCATTAAAAAGATATTAATGTACACTTGTTAAGTCATACTCTCTTTGCTCAAAAAAACCCTCAAAACAAACATACAAAAGACTACAGGGAGCTATCAATTTCTGATGTTAACTTACCCCATTCAAGCTGCCCAAATCCTTCACCAAGTGTTCATCCGTAGAGGCATCATAGTTAAGTACAGCATGTTGCTTGTCCACACTTCGTGACTAAAATATATTTAAAAAATTATATAAAATATTTTAAAAACAGGTCAAGATAGCATTAATGGCTATTTCTTCAAGTAGCATGATTATTTTCTTTCTAGGTAGCACATTTATTCAAATGATATAAAAAAATTAGTCCCACATACGAAAAATCTCAATCCCAACTCTGGCCCCGGGTGTCCATAGCAGAATCCTAAAACAAATTCAGAAGAATTATTTTCTTAATGTTTCCCCAAATGTGATTTTAAGTCAGATCCAGACATACCTTACCCAGAGATTTTTTTTTTTCCAGTCCACCACAGTATCACTGATGTTTAATCTAACATGATCAACCTCACCTTTATTCTTCTCTCTCCCCTAACTACATGCCTCTTCCATGAATATGATTCTGTGGTATTGCTGTTCTCTCTGAAACACACCGTTTCCTGTCATGAACCAGTAAATCTTCCATTTTGTTGCCTGGGATACTTACCATAGTATACGAGCATTGAAATTGTTTCTCCTTGATCTCAATTTCCTAAACAAATTAGCTATAGCCTCTTCGCTAAATGAGCGGTTCCTGAATTATTATTCCCACTTCACCATTTATTATTTGATTAATTCTTTATTTTGCATCCAGGTGTCAACCCATAGATCAGAAACAATCCTTGTTATTATTTCCTCTGAGAGCACCACTTCCCTAACAGCTAAGTCCCTCTTTTAGCACTTGCCCATGGCCAAGTGTTTGCAGCCTGAGGTGCTGACTTCAAGCAAGGGAGAGGTGGGGCTGGATGTATGCTTCCTTCACGCAGGCATGTGGTCAGCACCTTGACATCTAGAAGAGTTCCCAACTGGATGGAGCCCACAGCTCACCCTCCCTAGCTGTGCACACTTGATCTCAGTCTGTTTGCTGGCAATTCTGCTAGGGCAGTGTCCTGACATGATTGTATAGCAGCAAATTTCTTCCAACAGCATTCTTTCCAGTTTCAGGTTCGCGTCTTCTATCCTTGCCACTCAACTCATTGTTCAGTACTATATAGCACTAAGAATGGTAAATTTCTGCCCGAGACTTCTGTGCTTATTTCTGTACCAGCACCTACAGCCTGTCAGTTCTAAGAGTCCCAGGTTATCAGTCCATTAGCCAGTTCAAGGCATCAGACACATTTTTATTCATTGCAGACAACCTTTACAGGTGCAAAGATTGCGCAAATCTTTTAAATGCCATTCTTCCTTCTGATTTGTTATTGCAGCCTTCCATTCAAATTTAAGTACTATCAAAATTACTTTTTATAAGACTGTGGTGCCCTGGCTGGCAGCTAAGCACCACACAGCTGCTCACTCACTCCCCCCTCCCCCAGTGGGATGGGGAGGAGAAAAGGAAGAGCAAAAGTAAGAAAACTCATGGGTCAAGTTAAAGATAGTTTAAGCAGCGAAGGAAAGAGGAAGAAGAAAGAAGAAATAAAACAAATCAAGTGATGCAAAGGCAATCGCTCTCCGCCTCCCAGAAGCGGACCAATGCCCAGCCAGTCTTTGAGCAGTGGTTACCCTCCCCAAAGCCCCCTCTCGCAGTTTTTATTGCTGAGCATGACATTATATGGCATGGAATATCCCTTTAGTCAGTTTGAGTCAGCTGTCCTGGTTGTCTTCCCTCTCACTCCTCCCTCCCCCTCTCTTGTGCACCCCCAACATAGTCACGTGTGTGTAGGAGGAACAGAGTGAGAAAGAGAGAATGTCTTGAAACTGTGCACACACTGTTCAGCAACAGCTAAAATATTGGTGTGTTATCAACAGTGTTTGGGTCACAAATCCAAAACATAGTACCATAAGGACTTCTATAAAGAAAATTAACTCCATGCCAGCCAGACCCAGTACAAAGATTTATATACGACTGCAGAAATCATAAAAATCACAGAATAACTGTGCTAAGAGCTGTATGAATATAAAGAGGAAAACGCTATTTTCAGTTAAAATAGATTTGTAACTAGCATTATTTTAGGCAAAGACTCTTCAACCCTATCCAGACTACTAAGAAAATGTTCAGAGTAAGAGTATTCTTTTTTGGAAATAATTTTGGTATTATAAATAATGTAGACTTTTTCACCTTGGAGATGATTCCCCCATCAAGATTCAAAAAGTTTTCTAAACATAATGGTGAAAGAAGGGGAAAATGTGGTATTTATTCACAAGCAGGATGATGCATTGGAGCAGCTAGCTAAATACAAAGACTGCACACTATGTTTGAGCATATTTACAAAATAACCCAGTTAAAACAAATCTGTATTCCCAGACATGAACAAAACCTCTGTTAGAACAGTGGTTAGGTACAGATCTGAGGTCTAATTCTATCAAGCATGCAACAGCGTAGAAATGCTTTTTAATAAGGCTTTTATAACATGTTTTCTGTCAAGAGATTATGAATAAAAGCATTAAATTCTGCTTTCTTTATCATGCATTGCCCACATGCTTTGCAGTAAGAGAACAACCAAGTTGTCAAGAGTGGAAAGGAAGGTCCTACACAAAGAGCTATACATATAGAACAAGAACACATTATTAGCTTCTCTTTTGGTGGGTTCCTCCCCCTTCAGCAGTATGTGGTGTTACAGTCATGCTGGCATGTAGACCTAACATAACAGAAGGCTAAAGAGAATATTCTTGAAAATCATCAGGCCCCGTGATTCTTTTTACTGCCTCTGAAGTCAATACACAAAAAATAACATTTCTAAATGACTGGAATCTATTCACAATATTAATCAGAGAGACAGATACTTTTGAAGGTGATAATGACTGAAGTTTTGTAACACAAAATAACAAATACTTGAGTATTCAGCTTCACTCTCAGGACAGATCAACCACAGACAGGAGATGGCATAGGGGAGAGAAAAGGAAGAAAAGTCTCCCTTATTCATAGACAACAACCCATTACAACAAGCTAGTGGTAAAATAAAAGCAGTTTTTGATTATAATCTTCTGGGCAGGAACCAACAGGGTGGGGTTTTTTGGTTGCTTTTCTTTTGGTTTTGGGTGTTGGGGGGGCTTTGTCTTTGGTTGTTGTTGTGTTTGGGTTTTTTTTTTAATACTTCCCTCATAAATCACCAAGACATCATACTGCCTGTCTTTAAAGAGAAATTAAGAGTATTTTCAACTACTTTCTGACAGGACAAAGTATTTCCATCACCAATAAAACCTTCGGATGCCTTCTGAGGTTGAGAGCCAAATGCAGTTTACTACAGATATTACATTGTGAGTTATACACATAAAAATAGCTTTCTAGGCACTTCATTTGCAAGTGAGATTCTAATTTGGCCATTAATGGCTGTATACACAACTCCTGGGAACAAAAAATCCAAAAGAAAATATTTTATTGCATGGTACGAAGGGTTGAGAATATTAGTCTTGAAATATAATCCCCTTAAGAGTTCTACAGTAACCAAAGACAAGAATTCAAGAAGAAACTCCCAAAATATTTGAATTAACCATTCAAAAATATATCTACTAGAAAGAAGCAGCTCAGAGGACTATGACTTTGATAGGGCAAAGTGCATGCAATACGGCTATATAACAATACAGTTACACCTCTAAGAGTTCCGCATAGTGATCCTCAAAGTTGAGGAAGCTAATGAGATGTCAAAGTAATTTGACTTAGACTTGTATTTTTACAGTTCCACTGAAACCATTATTGAGATTGAGTCATTCAACCTCCTTAGAGACAGAGAAATACTCTTCTCTACTAATTTCATTTGCCTTTGTACAACAAGATCAGGACATGGGGATAGAGTTACATCAAATCATGTGACTAAATTAGATTACAAGTTGCAGAAAAAAGAAAGCTCTTTTCAAAAGCATCCAGTGCACTTAGCATTATCACATTTTTATGAAGTACACAGTCTACTTATTTTACTGATCATATTGCAAAATTTATTTCATCTTCTATTCTTGCATTCTGTATGTGATTTACATGAAGAAAACGTGATCCTCTGCAGTTTGACAGTAACTGCGTGATTGCTGGCAATATTTAAGCTAACTGTTTCGACGAACACAGAAGATTAATCAAAACAATCACTCCCCAACATCTGGGGAATTTAATTTTCAAAAGGAATACAAAACTGGTGCATTAAGTTCATGATCTGAGCAGTTGCACATGGAAGGCTGATGCAATTACCTGTAACATCAGCTCACAGTCATCTCTTCCAACAAAAATCATTTCTCGTGGCAGCCTATGGCGGGTGCCTCCACTGCTCACCAAAAACCAGGATGTTAAGCTCATTTTCTGCTTAGCTGATAAATCCTTGGCAAAGCTACGTCATCCTACAGAGAGAAAGAAAGAGAGACAGAGAAATTCATTTCAGTTATTTTTAGCTACAGTTCCTGCTTAGCAAACACCGTGAGCAGAATACAAAAAGCCTCTGAAAATACGGCATTCTTAATAGCATGTACTGAATCCAGCAATCACAGGAAGTGACAGGCTCCAGATTTACATAGTCTGAGGCTTCATGCAACTAGGCAAATTTAATCGGAGGTAAGCTTCTTCAAAATGAACAAGCAGCTAGTTAATGCCAAAGTCATATGTCGAGCTGTCAGAAAGCTTTTAACATTGACTGCTTATTATCAAGATAATTGCTACATTAATGCTTCACTACCACAACTGATAAACAACGTGGCCGATGTTAACAAAATACAGCAAGTAACTTGCATGTGTGTCATTACACTTTACTGCAAAAAATAACTACCTCATTTGGTTTTAAGCTCAGTTCCTCTGTAAAGCACCAAGTGAAAGCTTGAATTAAAGGAAGTTTTGCTTCTTATTTAATCTTAGATTTTCTCAATAAAACCTATCTTGGAAATTTAACAATTTACATTTAGAATTGTAAAAAAAGCAGAGCAAAATGAACAATTTAGAAGTTATTTATACATAATAAAACTGAAAGCAGTGTTCCTACAAAACCCTACCTTAATTTTCCAATAAACAACACGACATACTACATACATACACAGAAAAAAACCCCACAGCTATTTAAAATGTCATAAAATACAAATGAAAACAAAACTTGAAATCTCGATAAAATCTTTTATGGAAAACTTCTTCACATAGTATGGCCTACTTGACACTGGACAAAAATATGATTAAAAGCACTCTCCAGAGTAATTCAATGGTTGATACTTGGAAAAGCCTTTAAGAAATGTTCCAAATCTCTCTTTAAGAAAAAGCAAGCCAGAGCACTCATTTCATTCATTCATTACCACTCTGTATTCACTAAAAGAGAAGCTAAAGAAAATAAAAAGCAAACAGTCTGCATTCCTCTCAGTACCAAATAGCTGGCATTTCTCTCCTCCTTTATTTATATGTCATTTAGTGAAATTATGCAAGGGTAGCAAATGTACTGTAAGTAGACATAAGCCTGTAGCAGACTTGAGCATAATCTGCATAATAACAAGAATGCAGCAAGGTTCTCAAAACCAAGACTAACATGTATGCACTAAGACGACAATGCCAGCACTGCCCTGTTAGGCAAACGACAATCAAGAAGAGACACCGCAAATTATGAAAACTTATAAAGAGGACTGAGTTAGGTCAAAACTGCATCTGAAAATGACAAAACAGACGTTTACCAAACAGTAAGTCCAAAGCATACCATGCCAGGTGCTAAAAATGAACCAGCAGAGCTGTCAACTCAGTTAAAAAAAACAACGCAATTCAAATGGAAGAAATCAGAAAAAATTAATGTGCTAAAGATTTACTTAATAAAAAAAGTAAATATGTATTGCAACAAAGTGTTCTCTTATACAGTGATACCTACAATAGGATTATCTTTCCACAGCTGTATCACAACACATTCTTCAAATGAAACTTATGTCCACTTCATGTTCTCCAACTCAATGGAGGAAGTGATACAGCATCTCTATTACACTTTATACTTTATTCATAGAAAATATAAAGATTACAAATTAAATCTACAATAATAACTTGCTGAAATCAAATTTAAAGACATCTGGTTACCAAATAAGTGTTTTAATAATTAAAGTAGTTTATTCAGTACCTCTGAAGGAAATTAACATTTGTATTTTTAATTTAACCTAGTTTAAAACTAGAAGATAAACTAGGTCAATCAAATGACATTTTTCCTTTCCTTTTAAGAAAGGAAAAGGAAGTATAAAAAATGGCTAGCCTAGGTTCCAGCTTTTAACAGCTTTTAACAAGTAAATTAAATGGATGTTTGACAGCAAGCATGCTGTTCAACATTAATATCTTAATTCCATTTATATTTTACTGCCTTTTAAATCTCCCATCTGCTTATCATAACAACATTTACACCATTCGGCCTTCCTACTCTAATTGGAAATTCATATGAAAACCTCCAAGAGGATATAAACTATTTGAAAAAGTTCTTAGTCAAATACTATGTTTTAGTTTATATAAGTAGACTGTCAATAAAGGAGAAAAACTATTTTTATTTATTAAACAGACAAGTAGGTCAACAATTACTGAGCTAGGAAAAGAAAAACCCAAACCCCAAACCTCCCACAATGATAAAGTCTGACAACAAACAGATTAAATTAAGCTATCTCAAATGATTTTATAAAATGTATTATACAGAGCAATCATTGCCACACAGCTTGGCAGCACTTTTGCAGTTAAAAGCCCATCACCATTTCTATCGACGTTAATAATGTTTTTCTTTTCAAACAGTGCTGTCTCAACTGCGACGAATCACCAACCTAGATACATATTTTATTTTAAAGTATTCTTTAGAATAAACCAATGCCTTTGATCAAAGCTATGCTGAAACTCTGCATAGCAAAACTGGCTGAAACCAGGATACAGTAGCAACAGTTACTTAACATCAGAACAAAAAAGTGCATTAAAAATTTGATATGAAACTGCACACTTATTAGTTATATACACAGTATATAGACAATTAAATTGCACGTCAAAAACTTCATGAAAGCTAACAATATTTTTAATACACTGCTGTATTAAGAACTCTGGCTGTAGTATTCCGAACAATACAAGGATGAAAGACTGTTCACTGTGTAGGAGATACCAAATTAAATTACTATATGACAGGTACAAAATCATCATCAGACATGGCTCTTTGCACAGTGTAAATTTAGGTCATGATAACTGTTGCAATGAAATGTTATGGATATTAAAAGGTTACACTGGGTTCAAAAAGCAATAAGCATTCATGGAAGAAAAAATTATCACATCTATTAAATGCAATGACCCCACTTATAGCTCAGGAACTGCGCGCGCTGTGCATTGGGAGAGGCTGGGAGTGCATCCTAGTGAGGTTTCACTTGGTATCGTCCTAGTTAATAACCTCTCTTCCTTACCTAGCCTTTGTTTATGGGGAACAGGATACTGGCCCAGGTGGACCTGCCTTACTCCAGTACAGATGACATTTTTAGAAGTATTTACAAAAAATATTATGATTTCTTCCATAGAAAAATGAATCTTAAATGCTTTATTGAAACATTTTGTTTTACTAGTCTTTCCTAATATGGCAGTATTGTGTTGTAATCTTTAAACAAACTAGTAAAGATTTTTTCATTAAGACTTGATGATTCAAAGCAATACTTCATTCTAGATACCTGGAAATCAATTGCTGAGACATCTATTGCAACTGCAAAACATTTCCTCATCTGCAGAAGAAACAGCATTTTATGGTGAAGGACTATGAATTTCAAAAGGCAGTAACCAGTGTGTAAGAATGAACACATGGGTAATAAGTCATTTGAAACAGATGATGCAGCAACAGGGAAATTGGCTGCATCATCCCCGAAAATATAATTAAGTCCTACAAACTAAAGCCCTGCATTATGTAGCCAAAAGATGGGTGTAACCAATTTCAAGTATGTCTAGAGAAACACTGCCAAGATTATAGTTTTGATACAGTAATGTTATTGTAAGCAAAAATCCTTAATAATCTCACATTTGAGCAATCTACAGTCTACATTTTTTTATTTGCCTGTAACTGAAAACAGCCAACTGTTTTCTCCAACTAAACTATTAGCGAGTACCGAGACAACGATCCTACAGAGGAACAAAAAGCTATGTTTGAAATTTAAACTAAACCTAATACATGCCTGAAATTCTGACTTTTAAGCACCACAGTCCTCCATATTAAGACTGAAAATAGTATAGTTTTAATGGTACACAATTATCCTATTACTGTACAACAAATTTTATTTAAGAATTTTTTAAAATAACATTATAAAAAAACATGCATCAAGCTGAGACGTAGTACTGACAAAGCTGGAAGCCCTATGTTGCCCATTATTTGCCCTTATAAGTTCCTGTTTCCAGCTGCTAAAAATTTTGCTAAAATTAATTTTACCTTCTCATACAATTGCCTAGTATATTTGGGGAAGCTTCAGAAGAAAGGACTCAAACATTTCCAAAACCAGGTTCCAGAAAAATGTTCTATGTTACTACCTTTTAAAAAAATTATAAGTAGTATCTCATATATGCAAATTGATAATTGAAATGTGACAGGAGGCCTTAGTATCAGTTTGTACCTTTTACTATTGCTCTTGTGCACATCTATCCAAATGCAGACAAGCAGTAGGTTTTTGAAAACTTACCATGTGTATATTAGTTCAACAAGTACACAGATAAATTCTCTCAACGCATCTGCCTACGCAGAGCATGCTCCACAATTTGCTTTAACTACCCATTTTTAATGTTATAGTGCCAGTTAGAACCAAAAATAGGGCATCTTTCCCCAGTACTCTGTGTCCACTGTTGCTGGAAAAGAACAAACATGAGTGTACAAGACCCAGAAGGAGAGAACATCACCATGCCTGGACAAGACACTTGAGCTGGAGCTAGACAGACTCTGGAATGAGGAATCAAGAAAGGCAAACATCAGGTATAAACCATGACAAGGGAGAAATCAGAATTAAGACAGTGCTAAAGGAGCCAGTAATGACTGGAGAAGACCTCAAGTTGAAGCTGATTTCCAAGTCACAAAGAAATGCTGTCAGCAAACAATACCCACTGGAAAAGTGCCTACCATGACTGCTTTATTGACTATCCAAGGTAGTTAAGGATACTAGTGCCAGCAGTTCTATTTGACTGAAATAGAGAAATCTATGCTATAGAAACAAAAGAGCAAAGTGAAGGTAATTCCAACCCTGAGAAGATTACTGTATCAATATAAAATTGATATTAAAAAGTAATCTATAAAGATAACTGATTTAAATCCAGGAAGTTATGAGTGGAAAACACCACAATAATATTGTCTACTCTGTAAAACACTCTGAGGTTGGGCAGTATCACAAGCAGTGTTTCACATGCAACCATAATTAACCTACCCACATACATGCATTAGAAAATAGCCTTTAAGTATATCACCGCACAATATTTTAACTAGGACCTCTACCTTATTCAGGTTAGAACAAAAAGCTTAACAGTCAATTAATCAGTATTTTTTCCTCCTCTCCTCATCAATTGATTAGCCTGTGCCTTATGTATCGTACATCACTAAAAACCTTTGGTGAATTATTAACTTCCTACTGCCTTTATCTGCCATGCTCATCACCACAGCATGAGAAATTCATTAATACTTACAGTAAAACCTCCACAAAATCTCTATAAAGGGTTTACTATAAATGGGGAACTGTAGAGAGCACTTTTTAACACTAAAGTATCTTAATCTTGCATATCTAAGTTCCAAATCCATCAGCATTTCTTCTTAAAGTACCTAGTTTTACACAACACTACAGGTGTTCAAATGGTCTCATTTCTGTTACAACACTGAATGCCTAATTCTTTTGCAAGTAAGGTTAAAGCCACACATAGGGTGGCTAGAAAATTAAGACCACCTTTCCAAAGTACAGGTAGATGGCTCATCTGCCATCACAGGGACTATAAATACAGGAAAATAATTCATACTCTAGGGTAGCTTCTAAGTGTCTCAGTCATGAAACTATGCCTGGTGCTTCCATAATCCCCTGCTTCTTTCACTACTCACATTGCTGTGATCCTAGAAAGGGAAACAGAGGGCCCCACAGACAACAGCCTCCTGGCTGAAACTATCCTCACCAATTCCTATGGCTAATCCATCAAGTGAATTTATTAATAGAGCGGGTATCTTGTGCAGGGGAAAAAAAACAAAACAAAGATGCATGGCCAAAGAACCTTTCATTGGGAACTGGAATTCAATCTACATAAGCCATCCTTCACGCCACAGTATTGTGCAATGTTGCTCCTCAAAACCCTTAAATAAATAATACCCATCTAAATTAAAGCAGTTTAGGCTAATGATCCATAAAAACATTTCTTGAAGAATTTATGGACCTTCTGAATTCACAGTGTACTTCACAAGCGGAAGCAAGAAAACTTCAGTGTTGGCCATTGCTTGCCAAGCAACATGGGATACAGCTGTAAAAGTTTAGCACAGTGAAAAGACACTACCTAAGTAATGCTTTGATAAAGTTAAGTTGGACCAAGTTGCCAAGTGACAATACTTTTCACTTTGAGGCTTAGGTTAGTTTCATAACAATATCCATAAAGGTTAATAAAAATATACACTTAAGAGGCTGTAAAAAAAACTAGTAAAAAAATAAATTCAATGGAAGCATAAATAAGGTAAATTACGCTTAAAAACATTGAAACTCTTCGTCAACATCCCCCAGAGAAGATGAGCTCGTATACTTAGGAAAACTGACCAAAACAATCCTAGATTTTCAACAGTTGTCCAACAAGGTAGAAGTGCTGTTATCAAACATTTCACCAACTGGAAAATTCACCTGAACACATCCCTCTAGAAACATTCAAATGCTATATAAATCCCTGAACAAGAAACTGTTCCCATTCACACTGATATCAAGAAATATTGCTATTAGTTATAAAGTTCAGGAAAATTTTATGCAATTACTGGAGAGTTACACTGACATAACAGAGTAGAACTGGATGGCAAGCATGCAAATAGGTAAAGTGGAAGAAAACAGGAAACCCAAGGGAAGAAAAGTGAAGCATTCATTCAATTTAAATTCCTTGCTCAAATGGGGAACAGGAGTACATTTAGGATGACTGTCCCTATCACTAAACCGAAACATCTCATAAAAATTGCAGTCCTCCTTGGTCTGTTGGCTTATCTCTTAAACTTATTAAGGTGTAACTGACAAGGCAACTGAATGATAGCCTCAGGGATTCATTCTGCTTCTGAGTTATTTGACCTGTTCCACCTTACAGCAAACATCCAAACTCGGCCACAATTTCTTGAAAAACAGATTAGAAGAATCATACTGAAGCCCTATACTATGTCTAAAGTATGTACTTTTCAGTGTCCATTAAAAGATGTAGCCATGGCTAAATTCTACAGAACAAGGGAACCACTGAGAGCAAAGAAACCCTCTTAACCACTACCCTGCAAAACTGTTCTCCTCTTTTTGCTCCTCCTCCTTTTTAGTCGTCTTTTTTTTTTTTTTTTTTTTTGTAAACAGAGATGGAGGAGGAAAGAAGGCAAAATAAGAGTATGTAAACCTCCTTGAATCTTAAATCTACAAAATCACCTGGGCCTTTTGTTTACAGAGAAAATCGTTCACTTGCAACATCTGCTAGATCAAATATTTTACAAAAGATTTTTTTAAAAGTTATTTTAAGCTTAAGAAGAAAAAAAAAATGAAATATAATAAAACATAGAGCAGAAACGAAAACCAGAGCAAGAAAATGCCTTTATAAAGCATCAGATCAAGCTGAGTCATGCCACTGCTTTTTTTTTTATTAGCAAACATCCAACACAGGTAGATATGCACATTACCTATATTACCTATCATAAAAGACTAACTAAAAACAACAAGAGTTAGAGTTCTACCAAATCAGTAAAGCAACAGCAATGTATTTCGCAGGAGGTCTCTGGCTAGGAGAGAAAGGAAGAGGAAGGAAAACTGAACAAAAAAAAGGAGGGGGAGCGAGACAGGGGGAACAGACAAACAGCCACACTTTCTGCTTTACAGCGATGAAACTGGAGGGTACAGTCTGGCACCCTGTCAATCTCGGCCGAGGGTCAGATTATCACAGCAGACTCCTCAGCAGCATTTGTGGGAAGAAGCATTTCTTCCTCATATTTTAATCAGAAAAAGGCATAAAAGCCTTCTAGCTGGGAATGCTACTCAGGATAGAAAGAGATTTTCCTCCTGCATTCAAAGAGTTTGAGATCTCTACAGAAGGGACCCTGATACTCTGCTTGCCCTACAGGTTGCCCCATGTGTCTGATGAAGTAAGGACAAGAAAGCAGCTCAGGAGGCTGTTGCCCTCTGTCAGTCAGCCAATCCATCCTGCAATGTGGCTGCAGCTGTGGGGCTGCACAAGCATCCTCTCCCTCTGGTCCAGGTCAGAATTAGATCTACATCTATTTTATTGCTGTGACACACAGGAAGAGCTGTCAGGACAGCAACTGAAATAAACCCCTTTTTCTGCCAACAGTGCAGCTGCACTGAAAGTTGCCTGGGGTTTTGATTTTGAGGGACAATGACTTAAAAGACCACATCCTGCTCAGTTTTTGATGTAATAATGACTAAGAAAGAAAAAGCCTGAGATCTTTTCCTTTGCTATAGTATCGATATCAACATACAAATACTGCAAACAAATGTACAAAAAAAAAAAAGGCTCACCTGATGGCTACCAATCATTTGAGTGTAACAGTACGCAAAAAGATATTGTTTGCATGAATAAACAATCAGGATGTCTACAACAAATATGAAGTCCAACATTAAGACTTTCTACCAAGTTTAAGCAAACTCACACAACTGAAACTAAATAAACTCCCATTTAAAGCGTTTAAGAAAGGGAAATTAAATGTTACAGGAACTCTGAAGACAGCCATGCCTTTCCCTACCACAAAAGCCGGGGGGGTGGGGGGTGGGGAGGGAGAGAGAGAGAGAGAGACTGACTGACTGATTGAGATGCTACCAAGGGGGGGGGCGGGGACAATGGGGGACACCAAACACCACAAACACCACAATTCCTAGTAGAAACTAGGAGATCAAATTGTATTAAGAACAGCAGATTGAAACTAAGACTTCAGCAACTTGACAAAAAAATAAAATACTGGGTTATCTTTACAGAGAATACTGGTAAACATACAAATTCTTAAAAGACTGATTAGAAAACTTTGCACTAGACTGGTCCTGTGTGCACAAGTAGTTTTACACAACAATCGTATGTGTTTTTATGCATATATTTTTATTATAATCAGGGGTACCTGAGGGCTAAAATTTTTTTTTAAGTTTTAAGGCATTCAAACTGTTAAAAACATACTCAGTTATTAGCCACTTGGATAAAGCCATTAAGACTTCAAAAAAGTGATCCAATTTTATCGTTTCATAACAGACAATAAGGATATTTTGCATTTATTAAAGAAAACAGACAGCTCATTTTGCATTCCTAAACTTTACACTCATAAGCAAAAAATAATTTCTCATGAATGTTCTTCTTTGCAGCCTTCCTACACTGAAAGGCAACAATTTTCAACAGCTGCTTTCATAAACAGGTAAAAGAAAGGGCAATGACTGCTTATAAGAGTAGCTTAACTTATGATTAAGTGTTCATATTTTGTCCATCACCCTCATTCAGATTAAGGAACTGCATAAAGAAAAATATTTTGAAGTTTCCTATTTCACCATGATCATACAAGGTCACCTATACAGAGATTAGCATAGCCAGTATGCTAATAAACTAGTACATCTGATAAGTAGCCTTTAGAAATGATTGCGGCAAGCAGGCCAAAGAAACTGTAACCAAATTGTCTTTGGGAAAAAGCTTCCTTTAATGAAAGCTACAGAAATACTGCCCCTCTCCCCCCCCATCAGACTATACTATTGCCAAGACAAGCAAACAGGAAAATAAATAAATAAATGAAAATCAGGCATTGCATTCAGGCAGAATGTAATCTTAAAGAAGCAGTCAAGTCCTCCTCCTCCACTTCCTATTCTCACTGCCTCCATCGTGGCATATTCCAAGTTATTTTGTAGGCTGTGTATGAAGAGGAGGTTTTATTTGCATTGGCTAAGTACCGACCACAGTCCTGAGCACTACTGAAAAGACAAACACCACTTTGCAAATAAAATTGGACCTCTTAACCTCCCAAGGGTGATGATTTCACTTTCCCCAAAATTGTGAAACGTATGGGTTTTATTCCATGTCCCAAGATACTAGTAAGATTAATTTACATTCAAGGCAATGCAAATTTTTTCTTCTTTAATACAGGGAATTATTTATTTTGTGGGTATGAAGATAAGTACACTCTTCAAAGAAAAACTTGTAAGTAAGTAATTTTAACATCTATCTTTCAGTTTTCAATTCCATTTTACTTCTTGGCACAACGCATAAGTACACAGAACTTGAAAGCGGAAGCGGTAGAGGACAATTACTGAAATCAATGTTACTGATCGCCACATCCATTCATAGTATTACAGATATAGAACTTGAAAAAGGTATTCAATTATTATTCTTTGCTACATCTCCACTGTAACATGAAAAACATATTTATCATTCCAAGGTAGGCTCCATACAAAATATTTGATACATTCTACCCTCGCCCTTATGGAATGTTTTGGAGCTTTTTACAATTATTCTCAACAGCCAAGTCCACAGATGTATTTTTCTTGGAAATACACTACGTTGTTTGTTCCAAGATCAGTAACACAGGCCCTACATGAATTAAAAAAAAAAAAAAAAAAAAGTTGGATGTACTTATTTTACAAAACAACCAAAGGCTCAGAATTTTGCCTTAAAGTTACAAGTGATGTTTGCTCTAGGCAATCTTCACTGCCTGAAGACAGGGAGATTGTGTGTGTGTGCACAAGCATAATAAAAGCTCATTGATTCTGCATCATAATTATGTTGTGCTACATGGGTATTCTACAAAGTATTTCACATCACGAAAAGCTTAAAACCAAACTTCTTTAACAATTAGCATGGTAGCTGTGATGTAAAGAGAGCAGTTTTCTTCAGCATTTTCCAATCTCAGACAAAAACATGGGACTTGATTTTAAGATCTGTTCCTGATGGGAAGTCCTCTTCCTGGAGATTCATATAAAAACAGAGTAGAACAAGGCCTAAAATGCCTTATATTTTAATTATTTGGGATGTGAGTAAAGAACTGAATAGATCATTCAATAGAAATCTAGTCTTGCAGTTTGGAGTATAGCATTCCTGTAATGTCTGTGTCCTTCCCATCTCTCTTTTTCCCATGAAATGAAGCTGAAAGGTAACAAATACAACACAAACACTTTCTCAATGGATGATCACATGAAAACAGCTGCCAAAAAGAGTGTTAAGAATTTAGCAAGACACAAAGCAGGGTAAGACATTTGCACAAACAAGAATACCCATGGTTTTAATGATTAATATTACTTATTGCAAAGATTTTAAACCAGCCTGTAATTAGTACCTAGCAAATGGCTTCCCTGGAGAGAAGCTATTCCACATTTGCTTGCGGTGCCTACTCACTCCTTTCCTGTATGCCTCACTCCTTTCTTGTATGCAGCCAACAAACAGGAATATAGCTACTAGCGTGGTAAGTCTTAATTCTATTTCTTACACTACCTCTTACTTACTAAATGTGATCAAATAGTTACCTGTGAAATTGTTACTATAAACTTTTAGAATTAACACATACAGTGAGTATGCAGCTTGACGTTTTTATGCCAGGAGTTGTTTGAGCAGGTATATTACAACCCCTCAACTAAATCACAACCAGAAGCCCTCATTGCTATGTAAGCAGAATATTTTCAGGTGGACCTTTATAAGCTGGTTTAAGAATGACCGGTGATTTAAACTTGATTTAGTACAACATTAGCATATGTTTTGCAGAATACTATGACGAAAACCTGGTTAACTTTGGAACACTTGGAGACCACTGGAAAATGCTTTTATCAGTATCATACTAAAAATATTTTTAAAGGGTATTACATGAATGCAAGTGTGTCTTTCAATAGACAGAAATCTGGAATTCAAGTAGTTTTATGGGAGGAAACCTATACAGATTTTCCTTTGTAAGTTCAATAATTTTGTTGCCTTAAAAAAAAGTATAAATAAATAAAAGGAAGAGATGGGAAAGGGAAGGGTAAATGGGAAGAGCTTTGAACTCCCTGCACACTGCTCCAGGCACTGAACCAAATAAACCATCCACAAAAAGGGATCAAGTCATCCCTTTCATTGGCACTTTAGTGAACACATTTGGAGGGTTTTTGGCTTTTGTTTTTTTAAGAACTACCCACAGTTACTACAGAAGTTACTCATTTTATGTCTCCAACAAAAAGATTTGACTGGGAACTTAGTTACACTCAGCTGCATAAAAAGTAAAAGGTATATTAAGCAACATTGACCATGCTGCTGCAATAGAGGGATGGTCTTCTGGTTTACCAAAAATATTTTAAATCATTTTAACATGGAACTAAATATGGACAAAAGCATAAGAAGTTGATTAAGACAGATCATCGCCCGTTCCCTTTTTAAAGGCTGGAACAATTTACATCCTCTGTTCTTTAAATTACTCTACGTTTCCATAGTATAAAAGTTATTATCACTATTGGTACCCACTGAGCAACACTTCTGACAGTTTAATAAATAACACCTAACATCTTAGAGTAAATTTGTGCTGCATTTCTACGTTTGTTTACTTTGCCTTGGCTCTTCCTGGACTTTATTTCTTGTATATTTCCTACTGAAAAGATGGTAATTATTTATTTAGTGTATCTGTCACATACAAGACTAACATTATCTCTTGCTTAATCTAAAATAGCCCAGTTGTAGCCTTCATTTTATTACCCTAGACATATTTTCAAAAGGCATATTTCTTACTTCAAGCTAGAGTGTGTATTTTTTAAACAAATTATTTATTTTTTTTTAACTGTATTCTCCTTCTGCCACACAGTAATTAAAACTCTTACTGAAACCATTTTTAGTCACCTGAGGAAGTGGGGCTTAAGTAGTCACTCTTTTTCTGCCAATCGCTCCTCCTAACAGCAAGCTTTAGAGAGCTGGAGATTTGAGAGATACAAAGCTCCTAAAAGTTTTGGGAGAATGGAGGGCTGAGCAGAATAAGTTCAAAAGAACAAGTCCATCATCCCACTGGCAGAAACACCGCACTACAAGTTCGACAGTTCCCAGCTCCTTACAGCCTGCTGGCTGACCTGCACTCACATGGCTCCTGCGTGCTCTGCCTTTGCAGGGTATTTGCCATTCAGGTTATTTTCCCCACAGAATATTGCTGGTTTCCAACCAAGGGGCAAGAAAGAGCACATGTGCATGTTGAGGTTCAGCACAGTTTGGGATACAGGGCACAACCCTGAGAAACCAGACGTTACTTGTTCTCCTGCATATGTTTTTCTCTCCATTTTATCTTAATAGGATTGCTTTACTTTGAATCAAAAGCAAAGTGCTTTCCCAATGTTGCCAGAAATTCAGAGGCGCTTTTTTCCTTTTAGCTTTGGATGTATGCGCCATCTACTATTCCAAGTTAGAGTGAGCGAAAGAGAAAATAGGAACATGTTCCCTGAACTTGATCCACAAGATGAACAGGTTGAGGGCCATCCCATGCAGGCACACAAGCATTTTTAACAGAATGAGTGCATCCTCATGGTATTGCAACTATAAACACACCAGCACCATAATGGATTAAACAGAAGATGTTTCAATAATAAAGGGCCAACCATGTCAGCCAATACCTCCATAAAAGTCAAGCTCTACTGTTAGGAACAGCTGCTCTAGAATATACCAGTAACTACCAATCTGCAATCTTCTGCAGACAGAAATGCAGTTGAAATTTAAAAGAATACTGAATAATCATAACAATTACCCTTTATTTGTATTTTAACTCTAATTAGTAAGAAAAACTCTATGAACAACAGAGCTCCAAGGACTGACTTTTATTCCCACTTTGTCCTCAAGTGCAAAGCGCTTTTCAAATGTTTTTGCAAGTTTGGTTCCAAGAGAAAGGAAACACATTTTATTTTCAAATCCTTCCACAACTATTAATATCTGAAAAGGTAATAAAATTCCAGCGTATACATTGTATTCAGAATTTATAATGAGATTGGAGCAGCCTGTGCCCAAAGTTTTACTGGCTGAAATGGAGAAGTTAGCAGCTTAATTAAAGATCTAAATATAGGAACAGTTTACTGGACAGCAGTATGGGATGTGAATTTATAGTGTGGCACCTCTTCTTTATTAGCAGCTCCTGCATCCACACATCCACTGCAGCAAATCTCAGGTAACCTACTTTGTGTGAACTGCCTCATGTTCCTTGCACATGCCACACAGTAGGAGTTACTATGGAAAGTTAATATGTACAAAGCTAATACATAGATTACCCTGTCATAAGTTGCTTGCACATCCAGAACTTCACTGTATTGACTTATTTTCAACCTTAGCATTGAAGACTCAACTGACAGGCAAATAGGCAGTTTTAACCCTCATCATATAAATGCTAAACTGAAGAAACTGCGGTTCCACATCAGCCAAAGCTAGTCCCACTGCTGTCAGGATCCCAACCCTCTTGCCCTGCCCCAGCCACCAAGTCCTGACTACTCCCTTTGCCTTGGCTGCAGGACTCAGGTGGCTGTGCAGCGGAGCTGAGCTGTTTCAGCATGTTCAACTAGTGACAGACTAACTCGTGCGCTCTTCTCCACTCCCACAAACAAATGAATGGTTCCCAGAAGCTAACACACAGCAATCCAGCACCAAAGCGAAAGGAGTAGAGCTGTGGAGCTGGGGGTGGGAGAAAAGGAAGAACAGGGCAGGACCAGGACAGTCAGCAGTCAGTTCTGCTTAGACTGCTACGAGAACACAGGTCAATTGCATCAAATCCACCTAAGCCTCACAGGACTTCTTATATTTAGACAGGTCTATAGTAACTGTAAGAAATATTAATATAATAATTATTTTTTAAATATAAAGTAGTTTTTCATATTTACCCATTAGAGATTAAAACTACGTACTTTCAAAAAAGATTCAGTGTGTATTTTTATTCTTTTTTTCGCTCACCTCAACTGTTTTTTATAACACATCACAATCCAATGATCAAATCTTTAGTCTTTCACCCCATGATACACTAATGCAGTCCTTCTTCTAAATCTGCCTTAGATCAGTGACCCCAAATGTGAATATCTTGAAAAGAAAGAAAGGAAGAATTCCTATGGAAATAGCTATACAAATAAAACAATACACAGACATCTTTGAATAAAATTTTTTTTGAAGGCCATGGCATTGTCCCCGCAAAAATGCAATAGATAAAAATAGTACAGCATAATGCTTTTCTTGGTTTTGGAATGAAACTGCACCAAGGGAAAGACCCACAAAATATAGGAACTCAAGGATCTTAATTTGCTAACTCTAGTCTTCTCCCAAAGTGCTGTTTGAAGTAATTTTATGACTTGCACTAAAAATAACAGTATGTTTGTTTACTTTTTTTTTTTTTTTTTTTTTTTTAACTAAATCAAAGGTTTCAGTTTGCCTCATCTGGGCAAGGAATGACTCAGGACTTCCTGGTTCACTGTCATGTCTTGATATTGATGTTTCAGCTTTTTTTTTTGCTGCCACCTTACAAAGGACTTTACTATGTGCTATAGGCTGCCCAGACAACATAAAAATAAAAATGAATTCACCCTGTCAGACATTTAAGTAAATACCCAGTAATATTAACGGGACCAACTGAAAACAGTTATTGTGTAGGTTACATAAACCAGGGTAAATAGAATTAGAGACAATGAAAGCAATGTCAGAAGCTCTAGGAGAAAAAAACCCCCTTCTTTCTTCTTAACAAACTAGAGCTTAAGGCAAGATGAATAAAAACTTTAAAACATTTCTACTATGTGCAGGTACTGAAATGTGATTCAGACATCAGGAACTGAAGTTGGTGGATAATTTAGTTCTTAGTTCTGTTACAAACACTGACCTCCTCAAAGCAAGTAACCAGGCAGCATTTTGAAATTATGCACTTGCAATGATAATCCTGCAAGACATCAATGCAAACCAGATTCTGGAGTATCAGTCTGCCCTAAAGGGGGAAGTTGACTGTTGCTATTTGCAGTTTCAGCAATGCAACACCTGAACATGTTTACCTTTGACAGTTGAAGTTGCCAATACAATATGCTAAAGAAAATGCAATCAGGCCACAAAAATGGAAAAAAGCAAGGGGGTGTGTTTGTTTAAGGAAAGCTAGAAAAAAAATACACATACAGGATGCAAGACAATTATATGTGATTTAGAAGTTGCAAATACTGAAGAAAGAAATATTTATTCTAGGAAAAAAGAAAAAGACACTATTGGATAATGCTAAGCAATAAAGTTCCTATAGCAAGCTAAAGAATATAATACAATAGCATTATATTGGGCCTTGCACTGTTGTCTAAAAACAGATCCTGCCATACACAGAAGTCATCTGCAGTACCTGAAGATTCACTGACTTCACCAAGACGTGGGGCAGACAGACAACTTACCCATGCTCAAGGAAGTCAAAAATAAAATTTGGAATGAGAAAAAGAGCCAATGAAACAAATAGGGTATGGAGATTCAGCACAAAATAAATGCCATGTGGCAAACTATGATTAACAGAAACAACAATAGATTTTCTGTGATGGCTACCTTGTTTCAAACATTGTTATTGCCAAACTTAAAAAAAAAAAAAAGTTTGTGACATCTCTGGACTTTAAAGTGGTTGACTCAACCTATGCCCAAGCTTAAGTTTTTTTTTACTGGCATTTTTTTGTGTGAATATATTTTTCCATTGCTTGTTCTTGGTGCTTGTTTCTTTTTTTTTTTTTTTTTTTTTGGGGGGGGGGGGGGGGG
>WAAD01001454.1:35337-52508 GCA_013389945.1 Fregata magnificens
CGGGCGGGCTGAGGCAGCGCCGCCCGCGCCGCTCTCCGTGCAGTTGGCGGCAAGAGTGAAGTTGCTTCTGGTCTTCCCTAAACCCGGTCGCTGGTGCAGTTAATACCATCACACGTAGTTGTCTGATCATAACTTGGCTTCGATAGGGCTGCTGCCTCTTTTGCTATTTGGGGTTTTTTTTTGGTTTTTGTTCGTGTAAGAGTTGTAGCTGCCGTGGAAACACCAAGTTCTAGGCAGGCGGTAAAGAAGAGGGTGCAAATTGATTCTTATGAGAGTGATTATTTCCCATGTCACAAGCTGTTTTCATACCTGCCTTCTTATCCAAGAAGCATTGTATTATAGCCTGACAGAGACCACCTTAATCTCTCAACTGTGACATCTGGGCTTTGCCAGCCTTCAGACTGTCTCTGACTAGTCAAAGTAAGTGTCCAAATTCTGAAGAAAGCGAGTAGATAATTTGTGGGTACGTCACCCCACTTGCTGCAAAAAGTTGTGTTCCGGACACGGTGCTCACACATCACGTGTTGTGACACTAGTGAATTAAATGTATAGTTGCAATATAGGAAATGTCATTGCAAAAAGATAAAACAATGGGAATATTTTTAAATGGCTACTTGATACTTGATTCTTAGCAAGTATTTTATGTTTCCTTCTCAAAATAGCATCAGTTCTTTGTGCTGAGGATGGATTTTATTTGTTCCAGAAGATAGAATTTTGAAGAATCATCTCTATTTGCTTCTCCTGTAGATTAAGCGGGCATGTAGATACTGCTTGGTACTTGCAGGTAGAACAGTTAAAGTGACAAATATCAGAGCATCTCTTGATATGCGTAGAGTTCCTTTTGTGATGTGTAAAAACAATTACTGAAAACCTATGAATTGCCATCTTAGTACTGTATCATGTTTCCTTTTTCTGTGGATGAACATGGAAAACCACTAGCTAATTTTCCTGCACTGGGCTTGGACTTTCATGGAGGCAAAGGGTTTCTGCTATGACTTTTATTGACAAAGGAGGAGTGATAAATTAGGACTTTAAAACTGTGGTTGAATGCACATGATTTTGCTGCTTAATAAATCTTCTAATGGCGATATGTTTCTGCTTCAAGGCAGTATTGTCACTCACAGAGACATAACTTCATTTAGAAAGGCCACACCTTAAGGGTTTTTGTTCATTTTTGCTGCACTGGTATAGGCATAAGTACAAGCTCAGCCAATATGTTGAAAATTTGGTATATTTCACAAGACATTTATTTTTAGGGTGCTTGTGATTATCTTTTACCTAGAATACCTTTTCAGGCTTGTTTGCTTTTATGCAGATCTGGGAAGGGGCTACGGTGTTACTGAAACATTTCATAAATTCATGTTCTCCTTTCGTGATAGCTCAGTGGTTGACCTGCCTTTTCATTTTAGGCAATGAAGGCCAGTCAGTGCTGGCGTGCTGGATTAATGGCAAGTCCAAAAGGTGTCATGCGGGCGGTGGAGAAGGCAGATTTCTTCTCTTCATCCTCATCTAAGGAGATGTGGAGATGTGTTGGTGTCTTTAAATTCTGGAGTGCGCAGGCAGCGTCCTGCTGGGGCATCCAGCCGCTGTTGGATGCAGTGGATATGTTGAGCTGCCCAGACTCCCTGCAGAATGCAATGTTCTCGGCTTCCTCAGGTGGTTACAGCAGGTGAAGCCAAAGAGCTTTGGTATCCAAGCCTACTATGATGTCCCATAATCTCAGGATGCTTAATACTTCTTTGTGTAAATGTTCTTTTGTGTGTAGTTTGGCAAGCTTGGTAAGGACTTTATAGTTTGTTCCTAGATTCAGACCAGGCTTGTCATGAAAATATGTTTTTGTAGCATTTTGCAACAGAGCTCCAATCTTTCTGATTTTTGTCTTAGGCTCTTTGTGCATTTTAAATGCTCCAGTGGAATTTCTTTTTCAACTAGAAAATCTGTTGGAGTGCTTGGGGACTATCATGTATATGATCTCTTCATAGTTGTGATGAGCTTTTAGGCTTTTGATATGTGGAGTTTTGAAGCATGCCTTAGTACCAAGTTATCTGGATATTGTAAGTGACTTCTTTAACTCTCTCACATCTTCAAAGGGCCTTTCTTAAGAATTTTGCGTCTTGGGCTGTTTAACCGTGTATAAGACTAATATTAGAGCTCACCATGTCAAATGATTGGATGCCTGTATTCTGTTCATACAACTTATTTTCATTTTCTCTATTTCTGACTGGATCCCCTTACACTGGATGCATTATGTTTTTTAAATAATTTCAGAACGTGACCTTCTGGTGGCTGTTTCCCTTTCAATTCTGGGAAACATGGACTTTTTCCATGCAATGCCAGGATCGGTTTGATTTTGTACATCCAGGGGTGCCTCTCAGTGAGTAGATATCAGTAGGGTATTATCACAAATATAACCCCAATGCAGGGTGATATAACATAAGGTCCATTATGTTTCTCAGTGAACCTCTTTATTTCTCAGTGATGTACAATTTTTAACTCCTTTGACCTGTACAGCATTTCTCACGTCATTAGCACTGCCATTAGGAATTTACTGTAGGACAAATAGATCATTGTTACTCCCTAAGTTGTCAAACCTAATTCTTTACCTATTTTTCTTGTGTAGTTACACAGCTTGAGATTTTTCTCCAAATTCAGATCATTCCTGTCATCTGAATTCTGGAATTCCAGGTGGCATGCCTTGGGTATTATTTGATGGTTTTGAAACACAGCATCCTTAACTGAGTGTAATGCTTGACATTATCTGGACCCAGGCTGATATGTGGCAACAGGTTATCACCACCCATGCTGGAGATCAGAAGAATCATTTTACAGCCTTATTCAGTTTGATGGAAGGGTGTGTAAGTTCTCAAAGAGTAATCGATTACTTCAGTGCAGCATCCTTTGCTGTAAAGGGAAATCCCTCAGAAGACTGGCACACAGGGAGCCCAGGTGTTCGGTAAACTGAGTCAAGTGTCCAGAGGACAGAAAGCCAGACCAAAAAACACTGACTAAGACATAACTGGTCTTAGAGCCCAACAGAGAGGTTCTGATGAAATAACAAAGGTCCTATAAGAGGGCTCTTCCTGAATAGTCTAGACTTTGTATAAGGAAAGTCTTTAATGTTGTGTGTAATACAGAGTTAAGAGGGTGGTATTTGTACAGTTGGGGTTAATAGGTTACTGTGTAAACTTTCACACAATTGAAACCATTTCAAATGAACCTCAAAGTCTTTGGGAGATAGTAACTTTTCTAATAAAAAGTTATTCTCAAGGGAATAGAGGTATTTTGTAAAGGAGAATAAGTGCTGTGCTATTGTATTCATGTTAATAACTAAAAATTGGCAGGCATAGTGTGAATGTCCAGTGGGCCTTCTACTACACCAGTGCCAAGAGCAGAGCATGATGGCTTCCTGCTACTTCCCCCTTTTCTCCCAACAGCAGTAAATATATGGAGAAGACTATTTAGAGCTTACTTCTTTGTTTCTAGCGTTCACCTAGTTCCTTGGACAGAGAACTGTGAACTTACTTTTTTATGTTGAGTTTTCTGCCAGTTTAGTAAACAGCACTGGCTCACTTTTGTGCCAGAGTCAGTGTATGAGGAGGAGCAAAGGAGGGGGAGACCATCCTTTTTAGGTGCAGTGCCTGATACAGTCATCTTGTAAATCTACCCTAAGAAAATGTGGAAATTATGTTCTGTATTCCACTGCATTACCGAGTGCAGTGTCCCATGTAATTTCAGAGAAAGAAGATGCAAGCTATAAGAGGAACAGATGAAAATATAAGACTTGCACAAATAAAGTTTCATTTTATGGCTGCTTTATGTGACTCCAGAAATAAAGTAGGAGAGATGTGAAGTCAAAGCTGTCCTAGGAAAAATGAGTATGTGGCCCAGCTACCAGCTCTCCAAGGTAGCTGTGACACTGAAGCAGCTAAGAATTAAATTGTAAATGGTAATCTCTAATTGCAAATTTTTGGCTGAGGCTTTTTATTTCTATTTGGCAATTGTTTCTAAGTGTTCTGCTGAACAGAGCACATAATGTTCATTTAAGGGTGGCGAATCTCTCAGAAGGAACTGGGAAATGCTTGGAGTTTCTCACATGCGAGGGTCTCTAGACCTTAGGCACGTGCTTTATGTTCTGTAGAAAGGGCTGGTTTAGGAACTCATCATGATGAATGCTGCAGCTCCAGAGAACAGTTTCCTCTTAAAGATGATAATTTGGTAAAAGCTGTGTTGAAAACCACCTATTTCTCGTACAATGCAAAGCAACTATGAAGATGAAGAAACCAAAACAAATGGATCCATGATTCATTATTTTGAAACATCTGAGTGTTAAACCCATCTTAGGACTTTTTGAGGCCTGGCTTATGAACAGGCTGGTATCACTTGTTGTTATTGTTGAATGTTTACATGTAAAATCCTAGCAGCATAGGTAGTAATTGCCATGTAGTATGTTAATAGCATGGTAGCACACTTGTGTTTGGCAGCCAGTAAAGAAGAATAGCTGCGTATCAGAACGGTAAGTAAAGTAAATTCCGAGACTGCACAAAACACAATAAAAACTTACAAGCAAATTCTGAGTTTCAGTATTTTTAAGCAATTCTGTGGCTTAAATGCTACCCCAGAAGAGGTACATGATATACTATTTTAGATTTCTAAGTGTCAATAGAAACAAAGTCAAAGTTGATAAACTTTTGGACAGTGAAGTTGGTTTTTTTTTTTAAATAGGCGTCATCTTTCTGTTTTCACTAACTGGTCTAACTTTCATAAGTTATTGTTTTACATAAATTCTACACTTTTTTTTTTAACACCTAAAGAATCCATGTAATTCCTCCTTCTCTAACTTTCTAGGGCTGTTTTCTGATTGGGAACCATGGAATATCAGAAACTGACCTGTTTGAGTTTATAGCCAGACTATATGAGTTATGACTTCTAGTCATCTTCCTGTAAACATTGTTAGAACTGGACCATTAGCTTTAAATGACAGACTTATGGCAACTTTTTCATACAGTTGTAGTTTGTTTTCTTCAGTTTATGTTGCTTAATACTTCCACCAGCTGGAGTTATTTTCCATGTCTTTCAGGCAATCCTGTTGTTTTGGATGGTTGGTTCCTTTGCTAAGCTATCCGTTATCTCCCAGAGTATTTTCTATGGCATTTCTGAGTTCATGAATGAGGTAGCTTTGGTGCTTTCATTTAAAGGAGTGCTCTTTATAGACAGTCTTGGGCAGGGTCTGAAAAAACATCTTTTGTTTAGGCAATGCAAACATGGTTCAATGCCTTCTCTGTTTTTTCTGTTTCCACTTCAGTGGCAAACTGTTCTCTCAGTGTTTTTGCGGTTGGTTTTTGGTGTTGGTTGCTTTTTTTGTTGTTTTTTTTTGGGGGGGGTGGGNGTCCCCCCAAGCTGATGACTACTTTGGAAATACAACTACCTCTTCCATGTTGCATTTTACTTCAAAGTGTCCTGACTCTAGCCTTTATCTTAATTTTTTTTTTGACAAGTTGAATGGATCTGTAATGAGTCTCCAATGTAAAAAAAAAAAAATTTGTTGTTGCTCAGAAGGAGTACTGACATTCCCATATAAAAAAATTTCTACTAGTTATATTTATACAAAGGTACTTCTCTGGAAAAGGGATGTCTATACTATGTTTTCAGCGCGTATGACTTAGATTTTATAGTTACAGTGAGTACAGAAGATAACCAGAGTTATCAATGCTTCTTTCAGGACAGAGGAGTATCTTTATTCAGCATGTAGAGTATATCGCGTGTGCTTTTTGAACATTAATTAATGTTTCAGTCAGGGCCCTATTGGTTTTATCTAAAGCATTATGCTTAACTGAACTCAATCTAGTCCAAAGTTGCATTTATGTTTAGATGAATTGAGGGGCAGGAGTATCTTTGTACCTAGAACGGTATGGTCTTGTTCCTGGGTTAGGATTGCTGGTTGCTTCTGTCTCTGAAATAAAAAGCAATAATTTCTTTCTTTCTATTAGGTGTTTGGTCAGCTATGTCATTGCTAAGGCATTAGAGAAGTTATCTGCCTGTCCCTTGTGGCAAGTACTGCCTGTGATTTATACATGATAGTTGACAATTTGACAGCATTTTTGTGGAGCAGTTGCATCTTTTGGGTTTTTTTTTTTTGGTGTATCGGGTTTGATCCATCAGGTTTTGTTGCTAGCTTGCCATTTTTCATAATCATCTCAGATCCTTTAAACACTGAAACCCAAAGAGCTTTATAGTAAATCAAATTTATTTTTGAGAAGTTTTAATCCAGATAAGTCCAATTTCATTTATATCCTCAGCTGTCTCTATAGGAAATAACACATCAATGAAGTTTTATCATACAACAGAAATATGTCTTCGGATTTTATTCATAGAGTCTTGTTAAGACATAGAAAAGAAAAATGCTGCTTGAATTTTAGGTATGCAAATCAGAGTACTTACTGCATGTGGGTGGTTTTCTGTAGTATGTTTTTACTGAAGCCCTGTTTCTATAAAATGTACTATTACTGGAATAGCCTAACTGAAAAAGTTAGGTTGAATGTGTAAGCCCTTAAAAATTAATGACTTCTAAATTCATTATAAAATTATGTTGTCTTTAAGCAAAGGTTCTTTGGTGTCCAAGAGTTTGCATCCACAGAGGTTCTTTCTATTTGTTTCATATTTAAAAAGAATATTTTTGCATTGGCAGAAATAACTAATGTAATCTTTCCACTCAGTAATGTGTATCCTACTGCCGAAAATTATGTCCCTTATTTAAGAAAAAAATGTTATAATGTACTTATTCCCTTTTACCCATCCAGTTCAACTCTTACTGAAGTAAATGTTAGCTCTTCGGTGTCTAGTGAATGTAAAGACAGACCATCGGAAACTTCTAACTCCCAGTTTCCCAGTGGTGAGTGTTTTGCTTTTGGCAGCAACTTCTGTAATTTGTAATTTGGAAATTGGCAAGCTTTTAAGAAACTTGGGCAAATATGTGATGAAGCTTTCAAAAATGTGGAGACATTATTCCAGAGGCAGGAAGGCATAGTCAAGAAAAGTAGACGTCAGTGTGCCATGGATAATGATTTTAATGTGTTTCGCTACTACTGCCCAGTATATTTATGGAAAAGAGGACATAGGGTAGGAAGATCTATGTTATCTTTGAGGATAAAGTAGGAGCTTGGAGTTCAGAAGCTGTAATATTACAAAGAGAGACAAGTTCTGGGAAAAACTGTATGCGGGCCTGTTTGGTTTTGGTTTGTTTTGGTTTGTTGTTCTTCACTGGCTATGGAGCAAATATTGATACTCTGGGATTCTCTGACAGAGATCTACAGTGAATGGTGAAATGAAGGAGTTCTATTGCTACCAGATGACACACCACACAATAACAACTGACATTGAACACTTCTTGGCAACAATTAGTTGCAACATAGTTTGCTAAACATTTAAACCATTGCATCAGTGAGATATTTCTACCATTTCTCAATTAGCTCTCCCACCCTCATAGCGTCCTGGAATGCTCAAGAATGGATAAATAGCTTAAGTATGCCACTAGAGAAATATTTGACCTAAACCCCTCTTTTTTGAGTCATTGCCTTGTGAATTGTATTTGGGTGTATTATAATAAATTATGACTATTCAAAATGTGCTTTTTATATTAACTTCATTAAAGGATGGAGTACCTGAAAATCAAAAGAAGTGATGCGAGTCATGACTGGACTTTAAAAATAAGTGCTGAGAGAAGATTAATAGGTCAGAAATGGGTCAGATTTTTATTAAAAACTAGCATTGCTAAAAAGTGAGTGATGGCTGGCATACTGGACTGAGAACAGTGTTCTTAAATATAATGCTTTTTGGGGGGGTATTTATAGTTTATAAGCTATTGGTAAGTTACAACCAAGCAGAGAAAAAGACTGAAAAGGACTGTGAAAACCATTACAGTGGGGAAAAAACATCGATTTCCCAACTCCAGTCAAGGTTATGTAAACTTGAAAAAGATAGATAAAGTGAAGGCAGAAATACATATCTAGCCTCTGTTCTCTGACTTGAACTGCTATTCACCTTTCCATTTGGAAGAAAGGAGCTATTAACATTGGTAACCAGCAGCATATATTATAATCTGAGGCATGTCTTCTGAATTCTACCTAGCAAATGCTTAACTGTGGTTATTTTTTTAAGCTTTTTTTGCCTATGAGAAAAAAATATTTTCAGTTAGTTATTTATGCATCATATCAATTTACAGATTACAAACATGTAAAATAAATGAAAGACGTGTGCTGGAAAGCTTGCCGTTTTTCTAGTTGTAGCAGTTGTGCCAATAAAAGATGTTACCTTATAAGCTTCGTCTCACAAGAGTGAAATTCCTGTTCTGTGGGCATTTATACCTAAATGTTTCATATGCAGTAATCCTAGTGGAGAATAACCCTCCAAAGAATTCAGGGCTAAATGAAGAAAATAGCTATGATTTTATGTTTCTGAAAGTCAAGTAAGGTTTTGAGAGTGTGGGGTTTTGTTTTGTTTTAAACTATTAATAACTGTAGAAGCTTTTGAAGGTGTTGGGGTCCATCAGTGCTGGTCACTTTTTAAGTACCACCTCCTAAGAGCACAGGAGCAGGTAATGCCAAAATGTCAGAATTCAAGCAGGCAAGGTAGAAGGCCGGCTTGGCTGAGCAGGGCTCTTCTAGAGATAAGGCAAAAAAAGAAAATGTATGGCCACTGGAAGCAAGGTCAGGCGACGTGGGAACACTACAGAGAAACTGTTCGTCACTGTAGGGAGGAAATTCACATGGCCAAAGCTCAGTTAGAGCTGAAGCTGGCCAGTACTGTGAAGGACAATAAAAAGGGCTTTTTTGAGTACGTCAATAGCAAAAGGCAGGCCAGAAATAACATTGGTCCGCTACGTGATGAGCATGGCCACCTCACAAACAGGGATGTAGACAAAGCAGAAACATTTAGTGCTTTCTTCGCCTCGGCCTTCAACACCGACGATGGGCTCTGGGACCCCCGGAGCCCTGGGCTAGAGATCTGTGACTGTGAGAATGGTAAACTCCCAGCCGACCCTGAACTTGTGCGGGATCTGCTGCTCCAACTGGATCCCTATAAGTTGATGGGGCCTGATGGGATTCATCCCAGGGTACTTAAAGAGCTGGCTGATGTCATAGCGAGACCTCTCTCAATGATTTTTCAATGCTTTTGGGAATCTGGAGAGGTCCTGGTTGACTGGAAGCTGGCAAATTTTGTCCCAATCTTCAAGAAAGGCAACAGGGATGACCCCCAGTAACTACAGGCCTGTCAGTCTTACCTCTGTGCCTGGCAAAATTATGGAGAAGATTATTCTGGGAGTTACTGAAAAACACCTGAAAGACCACACAGTGGTTGGTCCCAGCCAGCATGGGTTCACGAGGGGAAAGTCCTGCCTAACTAACTTAATTTCTTTCTATGACAACCTTACCCACCTAGTGGACCAAGGGAAGTCGGTCGATGTAATCTTTTTGGATTTCAGTAAAGCCTTCGATAATGTCTCTCACAGTATCCTCGTGGACAAAATGTCCAGCATACAGCTGGATAAACATATAATGCAATGGGTGAGCATTGCATGGCTGATGGGTCAGGCTCAAAGCGTTATAGTAAATGGGGCTACATCGGGCTGGCGACCAGTCACTAGCGGGGTTCTGCAGGGATCCATCTTGGTGCCAGTGCCCTTTAATATTTTCATAAATGATTTGGATGCAGGACTCGAAGGATTACTCTCAAAGTTCACCAATGACACAAAACTGGGAGTTGCTGTGGACACTCTCGAGGGCAGAGAGGCCCTGCAGAGAGATCTGGACAACTTAGAGAGCTGGGCAATCACCAACTGTATGAAGTTTAACAAGGGCAAGTGCCGGGTTTTGCACCTGGGACATGGCAATCCTGGATGTACGTACAGACTGGGGAACAAGAGACTGGAGAGCAGCCCTGCAGAGAAGGATCTGGGGGTTCTGGTCGACGGCAAGCTAAACATGAGCCAACAGTGTGCCCTGGCAGCCAAGAGGGTGAACCATGTCCTGGGGTGCATGAAGCACTGCATTGCTAGCCGGTCAAGGGAGGTGATTGTCCTGCTCTACTCTGTGCTAATGCGGCCTTATCTTGAGTACTGTGTGCAGTTTTGGGCACCACAGTATAAAAAGGATGTGAAGCTCCTGGAGAGTGTCCAGAGGAGAGCCACGAAGCTGGTGAAGGGTTTAGAGGGGAAGCCGTATGAGGAGTGGCTGAAGTCACTTGGTCTGTTCAGCCCGGAGAAGAGGAGACTGAGGGGAGACCTCATCACGGTCTACAGCTTCCTCACAAGGGGAAGAGGAGGGTCAGGCGCTGATCTCTTCTCCCTGGCGACCAGTGACAGGACCTGAGGGAATGGCAGGAAGATATGCCAGGGGAGGTTTAGGTTGGATATTAGGAAAAGGTTCTTCACCCAGAGGGTGGTGGAGCACTGGAACAGGCTCCCCGGGGAGGTAGTCATGGTGCCGAGCCTGACAGTGTTCAAGGAGCATTTGGACAATGCATTTGGACAAACACATGGTGTGAATTTTGAGGTTGTCCTATACAGGGTCAGGAGTTGGACCCGATGATCCTTGTGGGTCCCTTCCAACTCAGGATATTCTATGATTCTATTAATGAAACTTTTCTGATTCAGGGTAGTTTTGACTGGTAGTCAGAAATGACTGTGGCATTGCTTTGGAGAAATGTAAAAGAAACATGTCTTCATATATTCCTGATAAAGTGGCTGTGAGTTGTAATGGAGGAGTCTCTCACTGAGCATGTATGCTCTGTGACTGATGTATGGGTCATTTTCTTCGTTCATTCGGTATTACAGTAGAACCTAGAGATCCTGCTTTGTTGAACATTGCATAAAGCCATAGTACTTAGGTTACTACTCTGTCTTTTCTAGTTAGTATATACATTGCTTAAAGGGAAGAGAAATGAAATACTCATCTCCCTTTGTACATAGGCAGTTGAAGGAAAGAAGTAATAAGCAAGTTGTCTGAGGTCCTATGGTGTGAACTAGAAGTGTCGTTATCTAAAGCCAAGCCCGTATTTTCTGATTCCCAATCCAGTTGTCATCTCTCAGCTGCAAATCTCTCAAGCTTCTTTTCAGGCATAATGGAAATGTTCAGCTATATCAGAGTGATATGGCACTTATGATTGGAAAGTTTTTTATTTTTATGAAGTTAGCTGAATCAAATTGAAAAAAAAAAGGAATATAAGAAAAATATATTGAAAATGAGAAAAGACCATTACTGTATCACCCTTCAGTAAGTCAGTTAATTCTTGAAAGGGTTCATAAATTTTTTTTTTTTTAATCTGGAAAGAGTTTTTGGGGTTTTCTGTTTGTTTTTTTCCCCCAGAGTGATGAGCGTTATTTAGTTTTCACACTTGTTCAGAAGTCATCAGTCTTTATTTAATCACTGTTTTATGTTGGCTCAGTTTGCTGAGTTTTTACTTCATTTACTCAGATATTTTTTTAGTTGTGCTATACATTGCTTTGTTATGTGTGGTGGCATCATTAGAATTCAAAAATATTGTTCTTGGTGCCCAATCCTGCACATTGTATGAAATATAGCATGAGCTTTAGGTTCATTGAAAAGTACTGAAGCTGCGTATGCCAGGAAATATTTTAGGGGCAAGTATATTATTACGCTGCTGCAGAGTCTTAATGTATTGACAGGCTAAGATGCTATTTATAGCTGCTGCTTTGAAAATGTAGTAAATATTTCTTCTGCAAATTGTGACATACAGTAGTTGTCTTGGCTGTTTACGTTAGGTAATTGCTTCCAGTGGCTGAGTTTAGATCAAGTAGTCAAGCTAGACAGATGCTGAATGCTTTTAGTTCTCCCCGTTTTGTTTTGGTTCTTTAATTTAAAATATCAGTCAGTAAATACTTTCTTTTATGTTGTTTATTGTGGCTAATGATGTGATTTTTTTCAGAGCGTGCTAGTGAAAGCATCCATCAACTGAAATACGCCTTGGAGGAAAGACAGTTTGCAAAGGGTGAGGGTGAAGTTGGATTTGACCAGTCCTCTGTGGACAAGGGCAGTGATGATGTGGACAGGGGCGATGATGATGGTGGGAATGCAGCCTGGCAGGAACTGCAGCACAGTCACGCAGGTAAGATTACTCTGAAAGCAAATAGTTTAAAAATTGTTAGAAATTATACTAATTTCAATGAAAAAAGTAAATATTTTTTGTTATAATTGTTTTTTTATCTCTTCGTAGTTAATCAACTTAAAATTTTGTTGCAACATCAAGAAAGAATGGAAAGTGAAGTCTCTCCATCAAGGAGGAAGATGTCATTCTGTGTATGTTTCTTCTTGTTTCTTTTGTGTTGTTTGAATGAACAGTATGCATAATGAGACCAATTTTCTAGTATCCAGGAGGAAAAAGAAGCACCAAATCATTTTTATATTCTGAAATATAGGAGATTCCTGAGGCTATAGCCAGAACTTGGTATGCTTATCACCATAGCAGAAGAAAAAGAAATCTATAATACAGGATTTAGACTTTTTTCCTCTTCTGTTGACCATGCAGTGTGGGTCACGGTCCACATTGCTTTCACCTTTCTCATCTTTTTCTTTCCAACACAAGTTTATCCTTTTTGTTTTGGAAACAGTTGGGATCTACTACACAGACAAATTTCTGTGAAAGCAGCCTCTGTTTTCCTTTGACTATACTTTCAGAATTCTCAAAGGCCTTCTTATGCTGTAACTATGCTTTTTCTTTAGAGGATTAGAGATGTTCACGTAACAACAGGTTTTGTAGCTCTCTGCCAAAATGCAATGGTCTCTGTCAAAGTTAGTTTACACCCTTACATGGGCTTCTCAGATGTAGCCTTCCTGCAGCAGAACTGCACCAAAGTACATGCAATAGGCAGTTCAGTTACAGAGCAACTGCTAGATACTAGTATCCCTACAGGAAAATAATTCAAAGGCATTGTTCCAATTTTATCTTTTGATGGCCTCCACTGACTACTTTTGGTTTATACTAAGCAAGACAAGCAGCTCTCTGCTGTCAAAGTTGAGGTAGCAGCAGAACAATGTAAAGCATATATTCCTGCTGTGTTGCTTTGAGCCTGTGTAATGAGCCTAGCTCTACTATTCTGACACTGAGAAATTTTATTTAAAATTCAACTTTTCTGAGTGTTCTAAAATCCATGAGTTTAGTCTGATTGGCCTGCCAGGTACTTTTGCCTCGTAATGGTGCAGGATAGAATTAGTGTTTTGTAGCTCAAGGGAACGGGACATCATTGGTTGACTGTGACATGACATGAATCAGTATCAATTTGTATTTAGCCTTTGGAGGGGAGGGAATGCATCTTTTTAATCCATCTTTGTCAAAGTTTTCTACTTATATTGGGAAATTTTGGTAGAGTGGAAAAATTCAGAAAACAGGATACTTTTTCTAGGAAACGTGATAGTGCTTTCAGGGAGTGGATTAAAGGATGAAGGAGTAAACAGAGAAAAGATGGGAATTTACTGTATTCGTAGGGCATTGCCCCATTTCTTCCTCTTGAAGTTTCCAATGAGAGGGATTCTGTGAAGTGGTGGCCTTATTATCCTTTTCAACTGTCCATCTGCTTGCTAACCAGGATGTGAAAGTGTTCTGAAGGCAGACCAAGTGTAAAGCTCAAAAAATGTGGAAGTACAAAAGTCCACACACACCAAAAAAACCCAAACCCTTACAAAATATGAGCTTGTCTGGTGGTTTGCTGGACACTGCAGAAGGGCTTCTTGTATAAGAAGAATCAGATTCCCCAAAGGTCGAGGAAAGCATACTTAGATTATGAGTAACCTTAACCTTTTGCTTTGAATTATGCTGAAATACCTGATGACTACTGAATAGTAGATGCCTGCATGTGTCTGTGTCTAAATATAATATTTTGCAGAAAGTATACTGTTTAGTAAGCTTTACAACATTTCATACATATAAATAACATTGTCTTAGCAAAATTCCCTTCTCGTGCCCGTTGATAAAAGTTGTAACAGGCATCAAGTGAGTACGTCTTTTCTTTGATTACACCCAGATGGTTGGGCAGAAATTGTCCTTTTGGTCTCTACCTCATCACCTGAGGTCAAGGCCGAGCAAGATTGCTTCATACAACAACTGCAGTTCTACAAGCTGGGTCTTGGCTAACCTAACTGCACCCAGCCTGGAATCCTGACACTGTTGTTATAGCTGGCGTTCCTGTGACTGATTCCTGTTGTTTCTTGCCAGTTTGCAGGGTGGCAGATTTAAGACTGCCAGCAGGAGAGTGTCTAATTCTGGGGTTTAGAGGTTTGAAATTTGAGGCATTCTGGAAAAGTACAAGGTGGGCCAAGTTATTTGGGATGTTGGCAAAGCTGTTTGTCACTGCGTAGAATGCTGGCCTCTAAAGCTGCCAAGCATTTATATTTTATAAACCCTTGTGTTTATATGGTAAACTTTTCAATATTAAGAATGCAAATATGAACAGCATTTCTGAGACTCAGGCATAAACGTTTGGTAATTCATACTGATCAGATGTGTCTTTCAGTTCTGATTTTAATCTTTGACCTACTTTAAATATATGCCTCCCCTGACCTCTGTTTTTTCACTCTATAACACGTTATTATCAGAATATCAATTAAAAATTCCCAAATTAATTCATAATTAATTGATAACTATTGTGGAGTAAAAAAGGTAAAAAGAAAAAAAATCACAAATGATATACCAGGCATTCATGCCATGAAAGGGCTTCGTAATAAAGAAATGTCCCAGTGACAGTGCTGTGAGTTGGTAAATTGTGTTAAGAAGCCCTCTGTTCTTTTTCTGCTGGGAAAATATACTACGTATTATTTTCCTTTTCGTGAAACCATTCTTTAGCACTCTTTTATACATTACACGGATGTTTCTCAGGTTAAACATTAGCACTGTTTTTCAGTGAAAAATGATTTGAATAGAAATTGAGTTTTTCACATTTTTGAACACTGCTGTGGTGTAATCTTTTCAGGGAGGCAGCTGGAGGTCTCAGCTGCAAGGTGTTTATTACGTTTTGAGAAAAGAGGGAGGGATGAGTAGAAGCCAGAGGAACAGAATGATGAGTTACAAATATAATTGGCTCTATATTAATACACTTTAACAAATATGGTTCATTTTTTTTAAACTTTATGAAGTGGTTGAGATTAACAGACTTTAAAGCAAGGTGAATTCTGAGTCAACAGAACATGGAACTTAGATGCACTGAGCCAGGTGGAATACATTGCAAATTTGGAGTCCCTTCTCTAAATGTTTTTCTAGATGGTTCTGGAAAACCCTTCATATGTCTCCACAGTCATAGTTCCAGATCTCTCAAGAGTCCCTCCTTGAATACAGCCAATACTTATATTGGGCACAATTTGACAGGAAGGCTTTTGTTGCTAGAAACCTGCCCCTCACCCTAATTAGTGGATTTTATCTTTATCTTTAAAGGTTGGACAGGGCATCTTAATACCTTGTTGGCAGAACCTGTAGATAAGGTAACTAGTAGATGTAATAGCTAGCCATTAGTAGCTTGGTTTGGGTTTGGGGGGTTTTTTGGATGGTAAGTGTTTCAAAAATAGTATTTAAAAACAAAGATGTAGATTTCTGAATCTTTCAGGAGATTCGGGAAATTTAAGAGTCCAACTGTTCAGTTAGTTCCCGAAAATGAGTTCTATGATCTTTAAGACTTTAAGTATATTTGAGAAGCATATCATGGAATGTTTTTGCATGGAAAGGTGTGTTTACTGACCCGAGATCACAGATGTTAGAATTGTATCAGTTTCAAAACGAGCTAGGGATCAGCATAAAGATACTTGTTTCCATCCATACTAGTGAACTAATGCTGGAAATGTACCTGTTGTTCCCCTGAGAGGACCCCATTAACAACTCTGTATGAATTTTGTATCCTTACTAGAAAAGAATGCAAGGAAGGGAGATTTACCCTATTACAAATGTGAGTAAAACTGTTCAGTAAATTGGTGAAAAACGCAGACATCTTCTGTATAAGAGGCTATATGTTCTACTTAGAAACATGTCCCAGTTTGACTGTCTTAATTTTAATTATTTAAAAAAAAAAAAAGAAACCCACAAAACCAAAACCAACAAAAAGCCAAACCCAAAACATTGTGGCTTGCGTTGATACACTTTCTTTTAGCTTCAGGAGTTAAAATAGTTCATCTATGTCAACTAGCATTAGACTGTACTTAGTTCTCTCAGTGGATGAAATTTGCAGTAGTGGAATATCAAACTAAGGTAGTAAAATAATATTGAAATACATAAAGAGGATGAGTGAGGATCTGATAGTAGCTGATTTTTTTTTTTTTAAATTTGAAAGTAGAGACTGCATTAAATATTTTTGTGATTATTCAAAGGCAGTTTCACTGCAGACTAACATATTTATGCTTAATACTGTTACTCCATTAAAATTATTTTAAAGTATGTTATACTTCATTAGAACTAAATGAAAATTATACTATTAAAAATATTTGTTGTATTAACTCTAAATGGATTTGTGGATATGATTTAATCCTGCTTTATAGATGTGGTTAATCAAGCAGCTGTATGTTTTGACAGAAGTGGCATACTTACTTTTTGTATTGAAGATTTTAAGTTCTTACTGTTTGTCCCTTCCTCGTGATCTAGTACTTGGTGACTTTTTATTAAGTGTACATAGTATTCTGTGTGCCAGCAACATCTTATTGCAATAAATGGAAAACCGTAAAATAACACATACTCTTCTTTACTTCCCTCAGAAACCCACAGAAGCTGCAACTGGAGACTTACCAGCCCTTTCTGATCTCGTTCCTATAATCAATGATCAGTCACAGTACATTAACCATTTAGAAGCAGAAGTGAAGTTTTGCAAGGTATTTGACAACATATTTCACCTACTAAAACCCTGGTCACCTAATTATGAAGAATTACTTTAAAAACAGCTTGCAGTTAGTCTTGAGATTGATGGTTGTAATGACCAGAACTGAACCAGGTGCAGTTCAGTAGATCCTGAGCCATACCATACGTCTTCGTGCCTGTGTGGTGTGTAAGGGTCTTCAAAGACATTTTTACTTCATATCACAAATACGCAACTTTTTTAAAGAAGTATTTTTTAGCTTGAACTTCCATATAACGAAATCTGTCTTTTGAGTATTCTTATTCTCTCTAAAAGGGTTAAAATAGTTGAGAAT
>WAAD01001455.1:0-29848 GCA_013389945.1 Fregata magnificens
CAGAACAGAGGCCTGGTTCAATTGTGCAGGTATTTGAAAACAGCTGGTAAAATTCTCTGCTACCATGGAGAACTCTGAGCAGGTCCAGGCTTCAAGCTGTGATATGACAACTTCCTTACTTTTCTTTTTCTTCTTTTTTTTCCCCCCTTTTAATCATTCTACACTCAAGGGAATCTCTTTGGCTTTGGTCTCCTACACTATCAACATAAACCCAGAGAAGAAAAGACTAATATCAGGGAATAGAAACTATATCTGAAATTCTGTTTTAGGGAACAGATCTAACGAGAAAGCATGGCTTTTATTTTCCCCTTCTATTTTTAATATAAAAAGTCTTCCAGGCAGCTGAAACTTAGAGAAGTGCAATTATACTCAACAGAAATTTTAAACCAAAAAAGAAAGCTATGTAAAATGGATCATAGTTAGTTAGAGCTCTGAATACTTCACAACGTGTACTGAACTGTGGAAAGAGTTTCCCCAAAACAGAGGGGAAAGTCTGTCACTTAGGATTTGGAAAAATAAACTATGGGTTTTAGAAAACAATTCTGCAAAGCCAAGAGTAGAAGCTGGAAAGAAGAGTCCTAACCTCTTCACTTAACTTCTAATATTAAGATTGCTTTTATGTTATCATTGTGGCATGAAGCACATTCCTTCTTTTTTTTCTGAAGTTGCCATCATCTATGTCCTTTTGTCCTAAAAATAATTTTAGATATCATTTACCTCTGCAACAAATGTAAATTAACAGGTGTTTAAAAAAACTATGCACTTCTGTTTTACCTTATTTTTATTTTTTAATTTATGGTGTCCTTTAGAACTGCGCTACTGAGAATGGAGAGAATAAATAAGATCTAGAAAAACACATTTGATAAAGCTGAAATCGAATGAACACTTGGAAACAAGGTGCTTAAATTAAAAAGAAATCTGAAAGGTTTTGAGATTTTTTGCTTTACAAACATGACGAATAAGGCTGAGGAACTATGTTATTTCACACCAATATACACAATCATTTAAGTTTTACAATATGTGGAAATATTGTTTCAATAAAATAAACAAATAAGTTCATTATCCAGCAAGCATGATTTTGAAGCCTTTGTATTCTCCAATATAATTAATGACAAAATTCTCAGAAGAAAATTTCATAAATTAAAGAGTTCCTCACCTACCATCCCCTCAGCTCCCATTTACCTCTTTGTTCTATGTATTCACTTAGGGAAAATAACAGTAGGTGGACCAACAGAAATCATAAAGTGAATTCATTTTCCCTGCAGTGTTGCTTCAATTTAGGTTGAGAACTTTATTAACTCTTTTGTTAGGTATAGTACTTCTTTTACTTAGAGGTTAAGTTTACATTCTGCTTCCTTTTTGAAATGTTGTTTTATTACAGTATTCTGTTCATTGCTGCAGTCTCCTTATCACACTCAGCTGAATCTGGTTTCTACCTCATTTTATTTAAAAGTGACTTGGAAAGTACCCTAGTTTTATACATTTCTTACCTGAGATGTTCAGAATCATCTATTTCTCTTAGAAGACTAGAAGTTTCTGGTTGAACTATGCTCTGCAATGGCCCCTGATAGTTAAATTACTTGCTAATTCCTACTTTGCAGCATTTCTCAGGCTCAGTTAATTTCCCCTCAGTTCCCCTCTTCTCTCCAGTTCTTCTCTCTCCTCAATTCCTTCAAGTGAGCCAGAAGCTGTTTAGGCCATGGTTGGGGGTGAATTAAAAAAAAAAAAAAAATCAAACACGACATAGAAGGTGAGGGACTAACATATGAAATGGAGAGATTTTAGAATTGCAATGATTATGGAAGGTTATGGGCCAAACCAATATGAGAAACCGTGGTAAAAGGGAATATAATCAATATTTTTCCATTACATTTAAAAATATTTAGTATATCCATAAACTTCTTTGAAAACAGAAGGCTATAGTTTTATGAAAAATTAATGGGATAAATGAAAGGCAAATTTCAATGCCACTTATACATAAAGTTGTTGCCAACAATGTTGTCATTCATAGACACAGAAATAATAACTGATTAAAAGCTTAATTAAGTATATAATATTTTCCACTTCTCACTCTAGCTTTGTACATACCTCTGCCTTTCTCAACTTGATTTACAACTGGAGACAAGACAAAATCAGCCTGTCTCCTTTGCCTCCATCATATCCATTAAACCTTCTTGAAACTTATGTTAACAGCTGCCTTTTATTTGTCATCTAGCATTTCTTGCTCTAGCACAACAGCACCACCCAAAACAAAATAGTAAATAGGCCAGGAAGTCCAGCAGACTATTACTAATTGCTAAACTCAAGGCAGCACTGAACTGGTATATGAGAAAAGAAAGTACTGAGAAAACCAGAGTATAAAATCTGAAGTAGTAACCAAATGTGGGTGGGAAGACTGTTCTAACAAAAATATCTTAAACAGAGAGATAATTTGGGGCTGAGCATTGCTGAAAACTTCCATAGGAAGGAAGAAAATTACTTCAGTCCCTTCTCCTTTTTTTCAAAGAAAAAGGATTTACTACAGCAAACAGCACAGTCTTGAAGATCACAGAATCATAGAATGGTTTGGGTTGGAATGAACCTTTAAGGATCATCTAGTTCCAAACTCCCTGCCATGGGCAGGGACACCTTCCACTAGATCAGCTTGCTCAAAGCCCCATCCAATCTGACCTTGAACACTTCAAGGGAGGGGGCATCCACAACTTCTCTGGGCAACCTGTTCCAGTGTCTCATAGTGAAAAATGTCTTCCTTATATCTACTCTAAGTCTACCATCTTTTAGTTTAAAACCATTCATGATTGGATTCATCATGAAAATATTAAAAATAACCTTCAAAACCCACACATTCTGGCTGACTGGATCTGAAAATGTAACAATAATATGTGTCACACCAGGACAAATAAAAAAGTTTCATAGACTTCATGTTTTCCAAGCAAGAATTCTAAATGAGAATCACACACTCTTTTATCACTGCTGAACACTTTCCAGCGTGCTGGAAGGCTTCTCATGGGAGATATTTGCTGATATCATAGAAGGCTTTTCTGAAGATTTCCAGCATTCTTATGAGGATTCTAAAGTTCAGCAGTGCTTTAGCAAAGTCAGTCTGTAAATTCCAAGGTTTCTGGGATAAATAAGGGCTTCTGAGGTCTGGAGAGCAGTGAAACTCATGGGAGAAACCAATAAAACTGACAGAATGCCTTATGATCTTTTTATTCCTTGTACAAATGTCTTGCCTTATTTTAGATAAGTCAAAATGGTAGCTGGAAGAATACAGGCTTAGCATAACTGTGGAAGTACTCACATGTGAATAAAGTGAGGACTAGGAAGGATGTAGTGCATGACATAATGACAGCGTAGTTTCTCATATATAGAATCGCTTTAGTTTTGTAAAAGTTGCCAACTCAAAGCTTTAATACAAAAAATATTAATAGCAGAAGCTTCTGTCAAACAGACATGGTGAAAGGTATCAGATCTGGTCAGAAAAAAGAAAAAGGAAAAAAAAAATCTCCCCCCAGCAGTCTCTCAACCCTTGGGCTTCCAACAGAATGACCAGACACAGGAACTTTGCCCATTTCTTTGGACAAATTAAAAACTTCCTTCAAAATGTTTCTCTAAAGTATTTCTCACATCTACCAAAAAAATTGTTCCTTAAGATATACTTTTTTAAAACACACAAATACAAATAACTAATCTAACAAATCATTATCTTAATACTACGTAAGACTTCATTAAAGACCAATGGGCTCTGTACACTGGTGGACATGATTGCCTATGTAAGCATTTCATGTAAAGACACCATTTAAATAAGGAGTTGCATATAGTATCTCCAACAAGAGATAATTTCTTGATCCAGTTATTTTAGTGAATATAAAATTCTGGCATTCTGCAAGGAGCCACTGACAATACAACAGAGACCATAACATCTCTCTGCTGGATTCCATAAAATAAAAGCAATATGAAACCAATTCACCAACTGAAGCTTATATAGCTCCCAATACCACAAGTAAGTCTAAAATGCACTCTGTGAACTCAAAACACTGCATTTATCCTCAAAATATATAACATTGCTGCTATGGAGACAGACAACACCAACAAAGTGAAACACATCCTTAGCTGGTACATTTCTACAGTGGATAAATATTAGGAAAACCTATATATTTATTTTGCTTATGTAGCATTTCTTAAAGTCTGATTTCTTATTTGTCGAATCCCAACAACACTTTTTTCAAAAATAATTATGCTAGAAGTGAGGAAATAATTCTGAAAAATATTTTGGATTCTCAGATGACTTTTGCATACTCTAATGTGAATTCACAAGAGTTAATCCTATAAGGAACAGTGTGCTTCAGATGAAGACTATGACAAACGTGAAACAACTTTATAGTAATTTTCTCAAATGCAATACCTAACTCTAAAATTAGTTTGATTTTTCTGTACCATGCAACAGCCTGAGTATAGCAACCTAAAGATCAAAATTGAAATCAGGTCTATATCACAAAGTTCTGCTGGTGTAGTGGTATTAAGAGTTTAAAAAAAAAAAAATCCCTAAAAATCACAATCCTAACGGACATACACACAGAGCAATCTGTTCTCCTCTGCCTTTCCAAATTACTTAAAGAGACAGCTTTCGCAGACTGCAATGAACTCTTGAAAACAAATAAGAGAGGCAACAGTGGGCTATAGCTGCTGCACGTGTTACTTCTCTAAAACTGCTCCGAGGGCTAGAATGATGTTAGCTATCTAGTAAATATTTTATTCAGTGTCATAATTCAAGCTAAATAAAGTGAAATTCATCTACTACTGTCAAATTCAGTCACTTCTGCAATAATTTTCTTGGCAGTAAGAAGTGTAGATGCCCTTTTGTCATGCCCAAATTAGCGTTTGCTGTGGATATATGAAACTTGCAGCTTACTTGCCTATCAAAATAGCGACAGTATTATTCTGGACATGGGGAAAATTTGAATTTGATCTGGCCATGTGCCAAATCATAAGAGGTTCATGCTGAAACATACTTAATGAGTAGCCAGAACAAGTGGCCAGTAATTCTTAGCTCGGCTTCTGTTGTAGCGAATGCTCATTAGGGAGAAAGACTGACTAGTCAGCTGCTTCTTTTATTCAGTTTTTGACCCATAATTTAACCATGCCAAATTGTTCCACTTTGAAATATAAGACAAAAAGACTGTATGATCTCACATATGGAGGTGGCAGTTCCCAAAATATTTACAAGTGAAGCAGTCAGTTAATATACTTTGCCATGCTTTCAATCATCTGAATTATATCTGACACTAAATAAACAACAATGATAAATAGTGACGAGAAGCTACCTGTTTCAGAGAATGTATGAGCTAGAGCAAGTTTTGACGTTTCCCTAAAACGTGTCTGCAAATTTTTTTCTTCAAAAAAAGGGTGTTGGAAGCAGCACACTCACTCAGTGCTCCACAGGGTGTGACTGTCGTGCATTGTTTGAGTTCAGGGACCAAGGAAATGCACCACAGGGCAGATATGCGCTGCCATGTTTACCACAAGCCAGATGCAGTCAAACCCTTTACCATTCAAGAAAATCGCTGAATCTAGCGGACAATTTGAAAAGAACCTGTATAAAATTCAGTCAAAAAGCAATCAAATAATGAAGCAAGATGTCATACACCCAACAGATAACAAAACCAGGCCATTTGTCAAGTGGGAGACAGGCCTCTACTTGCTTTTAGACAAAACAGAAAATACACCCCTACAGTTGATGGTGATGCAGAGAAGAATGATAGCAGTTTCTGTAACACGCTTCTGCGCCAGGACCGATTAAGTGCTGAAAATGGATTTGGAATCAGCTGGTAGCAAAGCAAAGTATGCAAGTTCCGTGCTCCAAAATTAAATAGCTGAAGCACAGTAACAATTTAATTCCCACAACTTTCAGTGATAAAACACACATATATCACATGCATAGATTATTTGCCTGCGTGGGTCAAACAATGAATGTTCTGTTGAAGAGCCCTTCCCACAGCTTATATCCCAAAACTTCCCCAAAAGCATTCCTGTGACTGCTTTGGACAAGCTGCTCTCCTAAAAAATGTTTATGCATGTGCTAAAACCTATAACTGAACTCTGTCAGTAAACGCATAGTAAGTTTAGAGCCTGAACCTATGCCAAAGAGTGCTCCATTAGCATTGTATCTGCTGCATTTCATTGCTCACAGACTAAGCTTCACAATGATGTGAAATGTAGCTCAAAGAACTGCAGATGGACTGTACTCAAATGTATGAATTTCTGATGCTTTCCATGAGCCGATCAGATCTGTGGGCTGCTATCCAACAGGTTTAGCCAAGCACAAAGCATGAAAAATTGAATCAAGAGACTGTTTCTGTAGCCACTTCAGCTGATCTACCGAATGCCATCCTAATCACCACAGGAAAAAAAAAACATCAGAAGGGCCAGAGATTTGTTATGTCAAGCTACCCAGCTGCTGTGGACCACGCCGCAGCCCAGCGGGGACCTTCAGGAGACGGAGGCCCAAGAACATCGCAAAAGACATGTCATTCTGACATCCTCCCCCACATCTTCAAATTGTTCAAAATCTTGGTCGAACTGCTTGTGTCAACATGCACTCCTGCTTAAATCTAAGCGCTCTGAAAGCTCGTTATTTCAATTCAATCAAAGGAAGGAGAACGACAGTCGCTCCCAAATACATGCTGGTAGTACAGGATGACTTCAGCAAGCAAAACCAGCCTATGTCAGTCATCTGCTTGTGAGGCATGACGTGAGTGATTATACATACAAAATCTGTGTGGAAGGACTGTTTTTTGGTTTTGTTTTCAATACACAGCCTGAGTAATTATCAGTACTTTTATTTAAACAGTACTTATATTTAACCAGGCTTATACCAACACAGTCCTTCCTCAGTGAAACCCTCTGATCTTACTCTGTGTATAAAACTAATACCTACTCTTGGAAGAGGTCTTTGCTTCTGTACTTTGTTGTTTGGAGGTGCAGCATAATGCAATGCTTCCGGGAAAGCATCTTTCTTTGTGAGGATAAGCTACATCGGCACTGCAAAACTTTGAGGATAACTACAGCACTAATTAAGCTTGTATGATTCATGGGTTCTTTGAAATTGAACAAAGTAAGCATTTGATTCAAAGAAAAATAAACATGTTACTGAGTATATAACAGGTATATAAACATAAAATAACACAGCTATAATTGTAGTACTATATATAATATATACAATATATAACATTGTAAATAAAGCAATGAGAGAATGACAATAAGAAACATATGAAATAATATCTATTTGAAAATGAATGAAAAATGAAGCAATGACAACAAAGGACAAACACCTGCCACTCTGATTCTGCACCAACTTATCTAAATGAGTAGCTGGATGTTTCTTCATCTGCTGACCTATTAGTTATAAACACAAGTCCAATACGAACACAGAACCACCTCCCAGTCAAATAAATTTTATGCACAGATCTACCTCTGTAGACCAGCTGGCTTTTCAGACTAACGTTAGTGACAAACATACCATTTGCTTTTGCACAACTAAACTTCTTATCCCTTACTTGGGGACATAGAATTCAGAATATTGGATTTCAGTGACTTATTTTTAGTAGTTTTAAAAAAATTCAATTACGTTTGCATCACCAGAAACAGAACAACCAACCCATTTTGTTAATACTCATAATATGTCTTCTTTTAAGAAGGAAAAAAGCATTAAAACAATTTCTATTGACCTTTTCTATTAAAAGAGACACTGACGAACACAAAGTACTTTCATCTTGAATTACTACCACTTGGTGTTCTAACTCTGACAGAAGTACTATTAGCTAAAAAAATAAAGTGTTTCAGATATTTACACATTAAAGTGTGAATGTGTATGCTTATGTAACTCCTCTGTTTTGGTCTGTGTAATCTATTAAACATTATATTTTCAGGCATAGAACTGACATGCCAAAGGAATGGAAGTCCTTTCTTCAGGTATGTGAACGCTTTATTACAAACGCAAGTGCAGGCTTCTCCCCAGTTTCCCACCAATATTCTGTAATCCACACTTGCAGAGGCCCACAGACAAGAAGATAATTGAATTAGCATATACAATGAATCCAAAGGCAGATATCAGGGCCCTTATGTTTTTATTTTCATTATAACAACTTATTTTGTAATGATAGTTATCACTTTGATTTTTCAGATTTTGAAGCATGATCCCGAAAAAAGAAAACATTTCAAAAAATTGCTACAGAGGTTTTAAGAGTTCATATTTCTTGTAGCTCCATTATCAAAATAAATATGTAAAAAGTAGTCAGCAAGCACAATTGATGAGGGGTATGAGAGCAAAGACATTTAGACCAGATCTGTTTCAGAAACTTTTGCCTGAATAGCATCCTGCACAAATACAGGGTAAATAAAGCACATGGCATATTTTGGCGTACCTCCAAGAGCAAGTTTCCTACCTACACGTTTTCTATGTCTGCTTCAGGGAAAATTTACCAGTTAGGAATCTATTCAGATTTTACTCAAGAGGCGATTGACTGACTGCCAACTGGGAGTCCAAAAATTTCCTAAAGAGTTATCTTAGTTTTTTGAAAGGCTCTTTGATAGGACTTTGCATTTCCCTTTGAACTTCATGACGCTCCTGCTTGCCCATTTCTTCACACTGCCAAGATCCCACCGAACACAGCAAACTCATCCAGTGGCTCAACCACTCCTAGTTTTGTATTCACAAACTTGCTGAAGGTGCGCTCTGTACCATCGTTCAGGTCACCAATGAAGATGTTAAACAGTACTAGCCCCAGAATCATCCCCTGTGGCACACCACCAGTGACTGGCCTCCAGCTGAATATCACGAAGTTGATCACAACGCTTTGAGCCTGGCAGTTCACGCGGTCTTCAATCCACCCCACTGGCCACCTATCCAGCCTCTATGATTTCAGGAGTAAGATTACCACAGACATGACACCTCAGTGTGTCTGCGTATTAAACACAGGATGATTGTAATGGGATTTTGGAGCCAACAGACACGATGAAAGTAATTTCTTCCAGTAGCAGCTACATAAAAAAATACATTTGCAATTAAGGGCTTGCTATTCATGTATGATATTAACTTTCTGACACTGCTCATTCATTTTCAGTATTTTGTTTGTGCATGGAAGGTTGCTGCACCCTAACGAGTAGTTGTGAATGAAGAGGGGATTTTTACCTCAGTAACTACTCAGATTTCATACTTTTACTGAGAAATGTGTATGATTTAGGAAAAAAGAAACATTTTTTCCAGGTATATTTTTTTCACCTGAAATCTTATGCTGTTCTTAAGAACAGGATCTGATTTTCTAATCAAATGATAAATAAGTGAAGCCAAATGTTAGCTCTGACTCTCCAGATTTATTGACAAAAGTTTCTTCCAAAATACAAAATGGTTTTGTACTAAACCCTTCCCTAACTCTGATATACACTAATCATTTAAATGTACATGCATTTAATTTTTCTGGAATGTATAGCTAATGATCTAGGCTTTATATGCAGAAATTATGTGACATTATAGGTTGCTCTGAAAGAGCATTTTGCATGCACATCTAGAGCAATTCCTAGTATAAATTATTGTATTTAAATCTCACATGTAACACCTCTGGCTTATTAAGTGTTTCTATTGCTTCAGCTGAAATACCCTGTGCAGTTTGAGGCACTGTAGTTCAAGAAAGACATGAATAAACCACAGTGAGTGCAGTGGAAAGAAATAAGAAAAGGTAGAGGTCTAGAATGCATCTTCTATGGTGCTTTAAAAAAAGCCAGGGTGGTTAGCTCAAAAAACCCCAAACAAACAAACAAAAAAGCCAAAACCACTAGCAGTAACAATAAAAAAGCTAGATATGGCACTAGTTTTCAAGTACAAAAAAGGCTTCTACAGAGAAGAAGAAAATTATCTGTTTCATACACTGGAGTGGGTAAGAGAACAAGTCATGAGTTTCAGTTTCAGCATGAAAGATTCAGATTAGTCATTAGAAAACACACACTAATGGCTATTCCAGTAAGCAGTGGAATAGACTGCCTGTGGCTATCCCATATATCCTCGTCTGCTTTAGTCTCCTAGCACTTCAACTCTGTCAAGCAGCAATTGCAAAGAATCGCAATTGAGGCTGTGAACATACTGGTTGGTGTAACCGTACTACAGTCACAAATCAAAGCCATCCACAAATGTTCAAGAACAAATTCAGGCCTGTGTCAAAGGGGTCTGGATTTACGTAGCTGGTCTCTTCTCTAACTTTTTGGTTTGGGCAATTTTTTTTTTTTTTTTTTTTTTGTGATTTTGCTAAAAGCCAGGTACACAAATATTAGAGTACTATAAACATTTTTTTAATACAAATGGTTCACTTGGTTTTAAAGGCATTATATTATTGTGATATTTAGCTGTTTTTTCCTTGGGAAGTGTCCAACTTCAAATATATTTCAGCCTAATGACTTCAAATCCATTTAGTACACACTCCTTAAAGATTGTCCATATCTTCCTACTATTTTTGTACGCATTTAAAAGTTTTCTCCTTTGTTGCACCTTCATAACTCTTTCTTCAAAATACCTGTAAGTCATGTAAAGATAGTATTAATTCAGATGGGCTTGGCACACTATTTTAGGAAATTTCAGCCTGGATTTCTGTTACATGCCCAATCATATTCAAAAACCGGAGTCTACATCAGCTGTGGTTCAGGTTATAAATATAAAGAATAAAACTGTTTTGACTATGGGCAGGAATGTGAATTTTGTGAATAATCTCAAATTTATATAGTACATCATAAGTCACTGCCAACTTTTATTCATGTGAGCATGTACACATTTATTTCTTTATGGAAAACAGTTCTTAAAAAAAAGGATTCTCATAATACTGCAGTATACACTATACAGGGAAATTGCCCCTTTGATCTTTATAAATCTACATGTTCATGGTATTTTCTTTAATCTAAAAATCTTTCTCCTCTTTATCACCTGCTGAGGGTTTTCAATTAAAAAGTTGAGTTACTGAAAAAAAATCTGAGTTAAGAGGAAAAAAAATGTATATTTAAGAAACTTGGGAAAAAGAGCTTTAAAAATTTTCTTCAGAATAGACATAATTTCATAGTCTATTCTAATTATGAACACATTAGAATAGTTAACCTAATGAATATCTCCCCTATTATCAATAATAACAAGAATTGACTAATAACTATTCACTGGAATGACGTATTGAGAAAATAAAGCACGTTTCAAAATAATCTTTAAAAGATCATAGTGGGGTTTTTTTAAAGAACGTAGATACATCCTTTTGTAGCAATAGAGAAAAAGGCCTTGAAATTCCGTTAATTTAACAGACGTTACTTTTTCTTTTTCTAAACAGGAATGTAAAAGAGCACATATTATATTTGCCATACACCAAGCTTTTGGTTTACTATCCTATCACTAGATTTTGTATTTTGCCCATTGAAAACTATATGCAGCAGTCACACAGCAGTTTTACTGAAAAGCATCTGAAGTTACCAAAGGTCACTCTCAGGAGGATGTATTCCTTGGTGCTCGCAAACATGATTTCCACTTAATGGTTCTCTGCATGAATTTGATCCTAAGAACTTTGGTCATGAATCAGCAAAATCTCTAAAGAACATGCATTATCCCGCTGCCCTTGGTGAGGGCTAAGAGGTTACTGGACCCCCTTGAGTAAATCTGGTTCTGTCTTTCAGACTGAGTGATGGGGTAATCCTGGAGGAACTGCCTCATAAATATGAGGATATTAAAAATAAGTAGGGGGACTACTCATGTTGCCAAAAATAACAGTAAGCACAAGAACTTCGTTGAGCTAGATCCAGCAAGATGGAGGAACAACTAGCATGAAATTTATTATTTTAACATTCTTTTAAAGAAATAATAATGGTTTCATTGTCTTTTAGCTTCTGGACCTCTTACATGCACTGGCTACATTCTCAGTTTTTCTCTGCAGCCACAAGAGTCAGAAGTTTTCATTCATGAGTGTCAACTGACCCTATTAGGTAATCATTTGAAAGTGCAGAACTTAAGAGAAATAGTTGATGTCACAAGATTCATCATAAAAAATTACAAGATTTAGAAACAGCTATTTACTGAAGGTCATATCAGCATTCAGCCCTAATCAAATGGTATCAGTTATTTAAATCCAGTACAAATCCACTTAAAGAATGTTTCTTTAATCAATGGATTGACAAGGCCCCAAGGAAGCTGCAGAAGGCAATCAGCATATGCTGGCAGGGAACTGGAAATGTAATTACAATCTGAGAATAGAAAATTTCACTGTATCCTTCAAAATGAAGCAAACTCTTGCCATTTGTGTGATGTCCCTCCTACCAATAAAAGATACAGAATCACCATTTTTGCATGTTTTCATGTTAGTCGTCTAGTAAATCCACAGGCTTGTGAAATGGGGAAAAAAGGGAAAATAAGTTTTGAATAAAGGTGTGCTTGACACAGAGCTACATTTGTGAGTCCACTACGCATCTCTTGCAGTACTTGAACACAACTTGAACACTCACAAGACCCTTTTTAATTGTGCCACTGCTTTCAATTGTACATTATTAAAAAAAAAGATAAAGCTTGTTCATGTTCATTATGTGAGCTTTCAGTAATTCAGGTCCTCCGTATTCAAATATAATTTTTCCCTTTTTATTCCTGATTATTGTATGGTTCATTAAAATGGAAACGAAACTCAGCATGACATGAAAAATCACTTCAGTCTGTTAAAATGAAGTAAAGGTGTGTTCAGCAGCAGAAGTAGCTTAGCTTGCTTCTAAGTGAGAAGCTGAACAGTAATTACTTTTATTTATTACAAAACCTATTTTATGATTTTAGTATGTTTTCAAAAATTAGACCTCTGAACAAGAGAGATACTTTCCTACTGACAGGAAACGTTTATTTAGAATTTTGCTTCATACATACATTGCAGAAATTTTAAGGCAACTAAATTTGCTTCATGTTCAACACTTAAGTCTAATAAGAATAACCTGCAAACTGGAAGTTGTTAAACAGGGAACCAGCAAACAAAACAGAGACAGGGAGAAAAAAAGAAAAAAAAAAAAAGACTTTTCATCTAGTTGCTTACATGTTTTCAGCTAGATTTCTGAAGTTAATTTTTAACTAGGCAGATTTAGCATTAGATCTTTTACTGAAAGGTCACTGAAAAACTCAGCATCAAAAATACTGAGGCTATGTATTAAGTTTCAGGAAATAACTGAAGAAAAACATCAGGTACTCAGTGTTCAGACAGCACTGGGGGTGCTTTAATAGCAAAATATTTTATGCCAAAACTGTCTCGTTCAATAAAGCCACAGAATGCTGCCTGAACTCCGAAAGTTGTCTGTTGGGTTTGGGGTTTTTTTGGTCCCAAGGCTCCAGGATGCAAAGTTCGAGGATAACCAGTCCTTTCCAACAGGCTGGTCACCTGTTTTTTGCTCCAGTTGCTGCTAGGATGATTTCATGTTTCAGTCACTCTTCCAGCAACCACAAATGGATTGGCACTCTCCCCCTCCTCCAACATCTTTTAAGTTCTCGTTAAAACTTCAACTCGGACCTCTCGCTAACCATCACTTAAAAAGCAAGATGTGGCAAACTGTTCTAGGTCCAAGCCAGTCAACTGCTGTGAAGTGATGGGGGACCCATGAGAACCTCACTCAGGCTAAACTGAAACAGGGCGAGGATCCCACCTCGTGGAGCCACAGAGGGGAGCTGGGAAGCCCTTATGGGTCTCGGCCAAAGTTATACTCCAAGCCTTCATAGACAGCTTCTGAAAAAGCTTGAAAGGCAGCTATTGATGGAAATGCCAGTTCTTGGCAGCTTCCCTGAAAATAATAAGCAATAGCAAATTTCATTTTCAATAGCCAGAAAGGAAAACTCCAATTGCAAAATACCCTGGTGTTGTTTGACTAGAAATGAGATTTTTGTATGAGTTAAGTGCTGGTGAGTGAAAAACCAATTTCATTCCCTCAGCCCCTCATTTTATGTAAATCAGGAATCTTGCTAAGTTTTGCAGTTCTACTTTTCTTTAATAAAAACTTACAAAAAGAACACCCCCTCCCCACATACACACACACACACATTTTAATGGCAACAAGCAGACTTTAGAACTTGGTCCCCCATTTGTTACTAGGGAAACTGCACTGACTTGGAGAGATTCACATGCAAATTATTTCCTAATCTGCTCTGTCATAAAAACACAGTCTAGCACTCAACGAGTAATAGGCATTAAAATGCAAAGCCCAGGGTTATCAGTGAGCTCAGTTTTAATTTTGACTCTGTTTGGTTCTTATATTCACAGCAGTACCCTGCTATGAAACTGCTGCTAAACCACTGTTTTAGTGAACAAAGGTCTTGTACCTACACTGTGCAATGAAGCCAGCAAGGACCAAATCCCCCCTCCTGAGCACAGAAAAGACTCTCCTGCCTCCAGAGTCAACCTGGGCAGGTGCAGCCAGCCCTCATGCCCCTGCACCACATAACCAGTCCTCCTGGGCCTGAGGCTAGCAGAAGTTACTCAGTTGGGATCTGAACCTGCTGCTACAAAGGTCACTGCTCTATTAGCCTTAACATTTGGGTTTGCTCACATGAAAACACTCACTGGCAACGTGCAGAATACTGAGAGAAACAGAAATTACAAAGTCCTACAAGCCCAACATTAGCAGCACTATTTAGTCTACTTTACTGAAGGAGAGCTATCCTTCACTCGGACTTGTGAGTCCATGTTCAGTCATTCCCATACTGCCTTAAATTAGTTAATCCATGGATTGAGTCACAGGGGCAGAGCCTGCAGCTGCTGGCAGAAGCCAGAACGACCTGAAAGCTTCTTGCAGCAGTGCTGGGTCTCAGCTGCAGTAACCTTGCCTGTGCCTTATGCCCGAGCTAGTAAGATTAACAACTTCGTACCCGCCAAATGCAGCAGAAGTATATATGACTTCAGGGAATGTGATGTTTACATTAGAGAATGACAAAGGAAGATTACTTCGTGTCACAACAACATTATAGAAACCTGCCTGCTCCTAACTCCTTCCGCTCACTCAAGAGAGGATGTGTTATCAGTCTAAACTCCTGGTTAAGTGATACTCCATCTTTGCTTTGATAGAAACTTGTCAGAACCTGACAATGTGCATTTAGCATTTGATTACATCACCCATTGGTCATTAAGGAAACCACAGTTGCATCTTCCTGTTACAGCCTATCTGATTAAGTTATGTGATACATCCTCTAGCATTATTCATGTCCATATACACTAGAAGCTAATTTCCTTTGCTGCACGTCATCCAGTTTTTATTAATGTCTCCTCCAAAATGAACTTTTGGAGTTCTATTTTTTCCCTTCTCATACCTTCCCACAGTTCAGTCTAGTTATCACAGACATATTTTTATTAATTTATCTGAAGAATATAACAGTGTTTAGGTATACTAATAAATTTTATTTCATACTTTATTATAAGTAGGTTTAGTCTGGGTTTAACTGCTGCTTCTCCTTTTTGGGGGTTGTTTAATTCACAAGTACTTATTCTGAGCAAATGCAGCTTTGAACCATAAATGATTGATGCAACTTTTACAATGTACTAATTTGCATAAATATAACTGCTCATATTAGAATGGAGAAGGTTAGCCAACAGTCTAGAGTACTGACTGAGAACATGAATTCTGTCACTGTAATGTGTACAGGCTGTAGAAAAATATAACGAGTGCAGTGTTTCCACCATAACTCTAATAGTTTAAAAACATAAAACATAGAAAGATGGGAAATTGATATTTCCAATTCAATTAATCTAGTTATTACATAATTAAATGCACCTGAAAATGCACAAAAACTTGAAACTGCATCTTCAGTTGCCAGAATTGCAGCATAGCACTACAAAATAGACGACTTAAAGCAAAGTATTTACTTTTCAGTTTAATCTGATTCCTACCACAGATGTGCCAGAACCAGGATCCCTCCCCAGAATACTGGATGCAGCAGCATACTCATGGTAAAGCCTGCACCCTACAGGTTGAATCATCCCTGATTAGCACTTGAGATGAGAATTTGACCAAGAGATAGCTTTGCTCTGGTGGTAGGACCATTGTCTTGTCTCTGCTTTCAATGTGTACTAACACATACACAAACCCGATGAGAAGTTTACGCAAACACAGTGAGACCAGCAGACACAATTTTTTCACATTTGCCCTTGCCAAACCATACATGCTATTATAAGCGCCTGCAAACTACCAAATGTATCTGTACATATGCATATACACAAACCTGAATTTGAACATTTCTCCTAAATTTTGTCTCTTTTGAGCTTTGAGTTTAGATTTGGAGCAGACTGCCTCCATTAACTTGATAATCTGATGTCCAGCTTCTTTCTTTCCATAAAAATGGCAGAAATAAGCTGACAGAAAAGGCAGAGAATATGGTGGAATATTCAAGAATTTGACAGAGAAGCTGATATGTTATGTGCATTATGGGTAGAAGTGAACAGGAGACGAAGGGAAACTCAGAAGGTTCTTGAAAAAGAACTTAATAAAAGATAAAAATGCTTTGAAGTGTTTTAAGTCTTTCAGGATTATTTAAACATTGTCCTGGATGTAAGTATGGCTCAATTTAGTCTTTCTTCCATAAATATGCACTTGTCTTTCTAACAGAGATCTTCATAATCCCTTTCCTATCCTGTCATTTTGGCTAATTCCAAATGTATCAAATACACCTTCTGTTCCTAATTGCCACTAAAATTATATTTAAAATATGCTAAAATAATAATTGCCAGCAAAAAAAGTATCAAATTTATATTATAAATTGCATACTATTTTTTTACAATTTCACCAAATCTTGCTATACTACGTTATTTATTGACCTCTACAGGGTTAAAAAATAATTTGTATAACATGACAACAATGGACAATTACTCTAACAGAACTGTGAGGGAATACACTCTTCAGTGATGAAAATTGTCTCAGCCTACTCCACCTCATTAGTGTTGAATTAATTAGGCTTTATTTATTCATATGACATTAATGATTATATAGAGCCTATAATTGTCAAAGTTTCAGAAATTCTTGGTGCACTTTGGCAAGGGGGAGGGGTTCAGTAGCCCTGTAAGAGAGAATAATATAAAGTTCGCATTCTCACCATCATAATTTTTATTCTCGTCCTGAATTTTTAGATTCATAAAAGCTTCAGCCTTATTTTTCCCCCTACAGTCATAGAACGGTTCTGTTTGAAGTACAAAAAGCACATCCATAATGAAAGGCTTCCATAAGAATTATGCATTCTTCAACTGCATGATTGCTGTATGATTCATTATGTTCAAAACCAACAGCAGATATTATGAGGATACCATTTATTGTATGATTACTATTATTGAATTCTTGGTATTTAATCTTTGCACATTTAGTATTCTACTTTTTATTTAGCTCCTGTCTAAAGAAATATTGCTTGCATGTTACAACAAAAGAAAAAGAAGGGAAGGAACAAGATTAGTATTTCTTGGGAACGTGTGCTATTACTTTGATTTGTGAATGCATATGAATAAAAAAAAAAATCTTCAGGTACCTTAGTCTGTTGGGTATACATACATTAGAATTTAGCCTAAAGAAGGAAATTAAAGTATGAGAATTAAATATGCTTTCAGAAAGGCTTATTTTAGAAAGTCTATGTGAATTATATTTTACACAATATCAGATACCTTTGTGAGATGTTTAAATGTCAGCTAATTCCCAAGAGAAATAATATTATGATGCTTAAACAGAACAGAGAAAAACAAAACAAAGTTTGATGTATTTGCATGTCAGCACAGAACACCGGAAGCTTTTCCTGACATGGACTGAAACAGGGTAGATGTTTATAACCTGCAAAGCTCTGTTTTGTAGATAAGCAGAAACAATGGTACTGGAGAGGTATTCTAGAAAGGCATTCACTCCCTAGAAAGGGAACGGTCTATCACTAAAAATGAGAATGGGAAATCCAGCAGTGCTCTTGTCTATTAGTCCAAGCACCTATGAATACAGCTGCAGAATTGGAAAAAGAAGTACCAGGAACACACTAGTTGTCACATTATTACATTTCTGCTTTGACCCTTGAAGAGGTCTGTGAAAAATTAAGTTGACAAAATGGTATCAACTTTTTAAAAAAAATCTAATGTGTCAATCACATCAGACAACTATCAGCAACAGACATTTAATTACATGTACAGGCACATTACAACACCTGACGAAAGACTTGCAAAGGTTCTAAGGGTGAGGATGAGCTAACGTTCTCAGCCATGCAAAAGCCCTTTCTGTTCTTTTTTATTTTTTTTAATAGTTGAAGGAACTGAAATGCAGAATAGATGTTATCACTTGTACATCACAAAGCAAGACTACTGACTATCATAAATCTGTCTTGAAATACTAAAAAACAAAAAAGCACAACCTAAAAAAACCTCCTTGATTTTCTGGCAAGTCCTGCATACAAACATAGCACAAAACACAAGCTGGTGAATGGAACAACACATTCAATTATTCCCATAAACCTTCTGGGCAATGTCACATATTCTCAGAGGTACCTTCCACCACATTACCATTAATCAGCAAGGCTATATATATGTATATGTATATATATACATGGAACTCTGATAACATTCCTGAATGGTGTTTTGGTAATAAAACAAACAGCAACGTGTCAAAATAGGAAGACAACTAAATTTCTTTTCCACTGCTTTGTCCTGATTTGGAGCAGAAAGAGGTGATCTCAGAAGTAGTTTTTAAGTAAGGAGAGTCTATTAAATAATTGCCATCTAATAATTTAAATATTTAATTTAGTTTAACTTTTTCTCCCTGATTGGCTTGCATTCCAAAATGAGATTTTAAAATTTTTTTATAGAATTTTTTTTCAAATAATAGGAAAAGGATTTTCACCCAAAAGCATCAAATGCAATGTAGACTACTAAAGAATTTGTAAACAGAGGAAAACATTGAAATTGATCTTTAATTAGGTGTCATTTCAGAGAATTGGCAGTTTTCTGTGAAAATGATTCCCAAAGTCCTAGCCAGCTTAAAGCAAAACAAAACATAGCAAATAAGGACTGAACTGTACGCCTTCTCAGCTTCAGAACAGAAGAGGAGAAAGAGAAAAGGAAAAACAGTACACAGAATGTACTGTTTGATAAGATTTCTGGAGAAAGCTATGGATTTGTTTCTCACAGTAATGACAAAATTGAAAAGTCTCCACTGGAGGTTGTCTGGCTGAGCTCCTGTTAAAATAATGAATTCAACACTGCTGGGATGGTACTGTTATTGATGTGTTGGGGCACCAGGAGACTTGGACAGGCATTCTTCAATTATTTATAATCTAAGCAAATAAATACAATTAAGTAATACGTATCTGTATGAAATTCAAATTGAATCTCAGAGGTATGTAAGATCACCTTTGCTTAAAGTTGATCTTTGCTTACAAATCAATGACTTAAATAAACTTCCAAAAATCTACTAACATTTTGTTGAAGCTGAAAAGGCTTTAGTTGTAGGAACTTGGAAAATGCTATGACAAAGTTTTGATCAGTATAAAATCCCAATTTTGTCAAGAGAAAGTCAGGCAAGTTCCGTGACAAAGAAATGACAGAGAAAATAAAGGAGAGAGATCCAAAGGTTGAGAAATCTGGAGTTTGCATGATGCATTTAAAATGTATGCAATTTCTTATTTCCTCTTTTCAAAGTTTTTGGGTATATTTTAGCACAAAGTGAAGAGATGACTTCACCCAGAGTAAAGTGCTTTACACAAATGTATTTGTCACTGCAGAGAAGCAGAAGTCGTTCCAGCTGAAAAAGGATGACTGTAACTACATCATGAAAAGTAATAGCATAGAGAAGGTACACAGCAGTATATGCACAACCAGGCAATTTCCATCTTTTTCCAGAATGAAGTATAAACATTCACTATCCTGAGTCTGCTCCCCCAAAGGATGCAAGATTGACTTAAGGATCATTATTTATTTCACTTGTTTGATGGGGCGGGGGGGTTTAATCTTTTACTGTTCATATATGCTAGCTCCTTTGGGTAATCTCAAGACCAAGCAATTTTTTTTTTAAATGACAACTAAAGTTCTTACATTATAACCTCCAGGACACAAAACTTTCTGAAGAGCATTAAGCATTGTGAGATCTAAAATGAGTTGCCTAAATATTGCAAATTTTTAAGGTTTCTTCAAACACATTTAGCTAAGCAAACTATTAAAGAGAGATGGAGTGTGGTAGAAGGCAGAGGCAGCCCCTTAGAGTAGGGTGGAGGGTTTTTTTGTCTAGACTCCAACCCAAAGTCCACAGAGGTCAAAACAAAGCTTTTCTTCAGCTTTTGAATCCAGATTCTATTGAGGCAATTGAAAGAGATTTAAAGTACAATACACATAAATACTTTCTCATTTCTCCAACCATTTCTATTTTGCTGTAAGGCCTCCTCATAACCTTTTGCATATCATAGTTGACAGAAGAATTAAAGCAAGAAAGGGCCTGTTTAGAAAGTTGCAATGGCAGTATATGTATCCTCTCAAGCCCATGCAAGTGTGATAAACACTGCCATGTGCACTTCCAGTCTGGTTAGGCATGAGCTGAAGAAAAGCAAACGGTAGAAAGACCAAACTGGAGGGGGAATTAAGAAAAAAAAATATTCTCAATAAGAAATACACAAATCAATCACATTAACAGCACAGAAGATGTTCTAATTAGGGGGAATTCAGCAATTTCATGCAGCTACTTTGAAGTGAGATCGCTATACAATTTACTCATTCAAAGAAGAGACCACATGTAGTTCCAGCTGTCTTCCTTGTCCTTCCTCAGGGTGTAGGGGATGACCTCTTTATGACTTCCTTCTCCCCAATTCCTTTGTTGCTTAGTGTAACTGGGAGCAGCCGGCATTTGGAATCAGAGTGTCCTGCGCAGCCACAGAGGGAGGCAACAAGGACAAACAATTTGTAACAATGACAACTATGGTGGGTGAGTGCCATAAGTGCTAAAAAGAATAATGATAGTTTATGGAGAAATAAATTGAGATCTATAATGGTGTGAAGTGAGGCACCTCAGGAAAATAAAGGAAAAGGAAGTAATTTGTAAACACTGCCGAATTTGTGGGTGCGTGGACAGGAGCTGAAAGTCCTGCTGGAGAGATGCAGGTCTCATGGTTCTAGAGGTGCTTCTCGCTTGCTTACTAAAAGCATCATGTGCAGATGGAATAGCCAATTTATGATGAAATATTTCTTGAACAGTCCACCAACACGTTGGAGATAGTTCCATACCTTGGGGGTAAGACAGGACATGAAGAAGAGTTTCTTTTTACTACAAACTCTATTCAACAGTTTCTTCCAAGTTGAGATGGAACATAAAAGTGCATTTCAGGGGGGTTCTGCTCATCTACACTATGTTTTGAAGTTTCTACAGGCTAGTGGATGACACATTTGCAAGTAGATGACACATTTGGTTTTCAAACATTTTAACCTCACCAGAATCTAGGAGAGCTTTACAGATCTATTTCTTAGCTACATTACTCCTAGTTACCAAAATACTGTATTGTAATACTGATATACAGGGCTAGATCTCAAACCCAGCTCAGAACTGGAAGAATCCATCTGCTGCCCTGATCCTGTGGCTGCTAGACAACTTAACTGATGGAGCACAGGGACATATTCCCATCTCCAGTCCAACGGAAACCGTGTGCAAGCATGAATGTAGCACGCAGTCATAGTATGATTCTTTGCAGCACATATATCACCTCTATAACTTTTGAGGACCATTTTGTGGTTGTACAATATAAAGCAGGTACACTAATGGATCTGAGCCGTTACTGTGTCTTGTTTTTCTCTCTATATAAAAGAAACAGTGTAAAAACACACCATCAGTCTGTTCCTTCCGAGCTTCTCTTTTTCCATTTCTATCTGTATTTTCAGTGCTTTTCTATATTATATACTTTATCTTGAGATATTTGCTGATCAAATGTTTAAACTTTGGAAGATGTAACAACACCACCACAACTGGGCAAGTTCAGGATTCTTAGCAGTACCCTTAGACTCAGCGGTCAAACAGGATGAGTTGTCAGCTCCGCTAGCTTGCTCAAATGTCATGTCAGTTCTCCTCTGGGGCAGATATTCCAGTAGTAGTGCCTTCATGCCACTGTACCAGACAAAAATCTTTTAAAAAGATTCTCTTTGATGTGTAACCAAGGGAGAGCACAGGTTCCGAGTTCAGTTAAGCACATTGTAAACATTAGCAGGTTTAGCACCAGAAAGCAAACACAAATGACAGTCTGTAAGTCAAGGTATCAGTTTGGAAGGGTTGCTGCAAGAAAAATACTTGTGAGAAGGGGAAACTATAGATATTGTGGATTTTTCAACTGAATATTGGAGCTCCTGAAAAGCACCACTGCCCAAAGCTTTGCTGATAACAGGACAGGTATTAACAACACATGCTTTGCAGTACTACCTTACCTGTCCCAAAATAAAGGAAAAAGGTGGGGGAGGGGGGCATTTCCTTTTCCTTTAATAACATTAAACCCAACATTGAATTGCATCTTCTATTCACAGCATGCGGTCTGGACTTTTAGTACAGAACAAATCCTCCGCTCATAGCACTCTGCCTTTTTCAGCCTCGGTACCAAAATTCATGTCTGGTGATGCTGCCTGCACGCAGCTGGCTGCTGTTTATCCCACACACCCAGGAAAGTAAGAGTGTCCTCCAGACCTAACTCCCTGCTGAACACAGGTCAATCCGGGTGAGCAAATTGGTGTATACGGTGGTCACCAGTTAAGCCTATAAAAATCTTCTACATAGATCAGCATCTTGCAAGTGAATTTAATGGGCACACTATCTAGGAGACAGTACACAGTCTTTTTCTACCTCATTAAAAAAAATTTATCCCTTGAGCAAGAGTTTAGTCCTTCTGAAATTTGTGGGTCCTTCACTTTCAAGTTTTTCAAAGAGAGTTTTGAACTCAGTCTAGGAAGGATTAATAGATGGTTTGAAGTCCAACCAGGACTTCCTAGGTCCATGATGAGAACAGCAGCACAGAGCAATCACTGTTACTGTTGATTTAAATGCCTCATTTACTCCTTCCACATGAAGAGCTGTTAAATAAAACTATGTTTAACTAATGACTTAACACTAAAGATGTCAGGAATTCTCCTTTTGCACAGAGATAGACTGTTGCTGTACACTGTCCCCTAAGCAACCATTTTATATAATTGGATCTCTGTCAATACAGTCAACGTATCAGTAAATATATAAAATAAAATAACATAAAACCACACTATGGCAAATTAAAAAAAAAAAAAAAAGAAAACAATAGAAACATTTTCCAGTGCTCTAGACTGAAATATGAGATCAGTATAAAGTTATTGCATATCAATTGTTGGTGAAGTAAATTTTTAAAACTTATTCCTTTGTTTTTAAGTGCTGGTAGAAAGGTATATTTTAAATACAGGAAGAAGAAAGATTAACCATATTATTACTCAGTGAAAACAGAGTAATAGATGTATTGTAAGGAAAACTTTTACTGTGTTATTTAAATCTGTATTTTTTACATGTGCATCAATGTACTACTTTACGTAGCTCAAGTTTTACGGAACCAACAAGATATTGTTTACACAGATTATGCATATAAAGTACTAATTGCAATTATTCTAAAAATGTACTAGACATTGAGATCAAAAGCGAGGGGAGCCGTCTGCTACTCCCTTGTCATTCCTAGCTGGTATCTGTTCAGCCTATTCTTCATGTCCGCAGCCCTTCTAGGCTGTGTCCTGCAGCACGACACTATGGTTATCACCAGAAGGTTGGGTTTGCTGTTGTGTTTCTTCCTAAATGACACAATTTTTTAATTTTTTCTGTTCACAGTTTAACTTGCCTTATGAGCCTTAAACACAGAAACAAATTATTTTCTTCCTCTTTGCAATAGCCTTTCATGAGCTTGAAAACTGTTACACTGTCTCCCCATGATTTTCTCTTCTAAAGGTTATACAACTGCAGTTCTTTCAATCTCCCTTCTGGGTTGCTCTTCTCTGGATGCCAACCAATAAATCTATAGCATTCTTGAAGGAAAATCATTGTATTTTTACACAGGATCACTTCATGCATTTTTGCAGTCTACACTGTTTATACAGCCTAATAAGGTATTTACCCTTCTCTCAGCAGCATGACATTGTTGACTCACGTTCTGCTTGTAGAGCAGGAATTGCAGTTCTGCCCCTTCACTGACGCATGGGGTACTGGCTTACCCAGCTAAACCTCACATCAGAGGTAAGCACAGGTATAAGCAGAAGGATTGCAAGCTCTAGACCTATGGCAATGTTTTCTTAAGGGTTTAGTTTTAAATTCAACCTGCAACAGAGAAAGGGCAATTTCTGGCAAACAGAGAAGGAAGAGAAGAGAGAGTTAGGGAAAAATCAGGCTGATAGATAAGCAGAGCCCTGATAACTCTTGATTTTCGAGTCAGTTAATTTATTTCCATCCGGTCTCAGCACAGCCAACGTGAAACAACTCTTTTAAGGTACTATCTGCACAAGCGATGGTGTCTTTGGATGGGCAGCATTCACCAGGGATCACATCCTACTTCAGAATCTGGCCGTACATGCAACTGTAACAGGGAAGGTGAAATTATGAATAAATGAAACTTTATTCAATTTTGGGGGAAGGAAAATTTATTGGCATACAAATTTGTATTTATGCAAATACACATTTTCAGAAAGAGCACAAAGAAAGAAAAAGGTGCCCTCAAGGCGGTATCAGTTGTCAGAGGGAATTATGTGATTTATAGGAGCTCTCATAGCTGGGGCAGGTGGCACAAAGATATTTATAGCCATCTTCCCAGCAGAACAGGTGTGCTTTGTGAATAAAGTTAATTTCACACAATTTCATTAGGCAAATTTTCACAGATAGGGCCATGATTCATCAGATCACTTTTTCTATGATTATATGTATTTAAATGCCTTACTGAATCAGGTTACTGCATTCAGAGTCAAGCTCAAGTCTGCATTCAACGGCAACTCTGTCATTGCCTTCAATGGGAAAAAAATTTCACATGATTTCTTCCGAGACCTATTCAAATGTTGTCTCAATACACAGACACATCTGTTCAAACTTTGGTCTTGAAAGAATAAGCATTCTGTATTTTGATTCTGATATTTTTATTCATCATGTGCAATGACTAAATTAAATGTTAGGTACAGGATTAGATAGAATTAACTTCGATAAGCAATCGGGTTAATTTATTCTCTTCTAGGCAATATTTATACTTCAATCTGGCAGTAAGCAGGCTATTTTTAGCAGTTTAGAACACCCAAGGGAGCTTAGAATTTGCTTTATAGCATCTCTGTGGTCAGTGACCTGCATATTTGCTCTGTTACTACCTGTGTTCACAACTCTTAACGCAGACCGCCTGTATCTCAGGAACAGCTGCTCCAAAAATGGATGAATCTGAAGGCAGATTTGGTGACCGCTTCAGGTCATATGGGGCAGGGGGGAACCCAATGCATTTTGGTTGCCACACTGCTGTAGCCGGGCATTTTTAGAAACAATGCTGATTAAAAGAATAAGCACTGCATAGTGCTACTTCTTATCCAAATCTCTTTGTCCTTGTAAGCTCATCTGAGTTGCAAAAAAACCCCCAATTGCCTTGAACAGACATACTGATAAGCCTGACACTTAAAAATTAAAATCTTCAGAACAGTTTTTAATAAGAATTTCCAATTTGTTAATAACTTTAGTCTTAAAATATTCCTTTAAGATTTTTTCCAACTTCTTACTTATGTGAAAGACAACAGAGAAGCCATCTTTTCCCCTAAATATTTCCATCTCCTCACTCATCAGAATGATCTTAAAGCAGTCCTGACAGTCTGTTAATCTATTTTCTCTTCCATGTGCAGAGAGCTAATATTATAAGGAATGTCTCAACATATGTCCCCTCTGAAATTATTCTGACTTCTGACAAGTTGCACAAGACACTGAAACTGGAAACCTTACACGTATAAGCCACTGTACTAATATATTTCACACAAAGAAAAATTTAGTTATTTTACACAGAGGTAAAACTAGATCTGAGATATTATCACTGTAAGGCTTTACCACCATTATTTCATTACAACAGAATTCACAAAACCAAAAACCTCAGCTGGCTGATACGACCCAGTCCTCTAGAAAGACACAAGTCTACTCTGAATTTATCCAAACACCAGATCCACCTGTTCTTAACCCATTGGCTCTGTAAGAGCTGCTAAACTGGCACTGATTTCTAAGACAACTTCTGATGGTGAGACTGCATACGCAGACGCTGTACTTTTGGATATGGAGCTTCATAGCCCAGTTGCTCTCTGGATCCTCCCTGTTGTTTACATACATTTTTTCAGAAGACTGCCCACCTTCTTTTGGACAGCCTGCGCTTCGCATTTAACCCCTTCAGATGCGGTGTATAAAGTCTATTTACAGAATTTTATTCTTAAGAGTGCAGATAAGAACAACCTATGAGCATGATCATGCCTGTCTCAGTTTAGTCAAGCCTGATTTGAGGCACCTTCATCTCTTCTCAGAGATATTCCCCACTTAGAACATTTTTTTTTTTTTTTAAGGCAGATGTATTTTTGCCATTACTTAAAATTCCATCCTTTTTCTCAACCAGGAACAAGATAAATGGTCCATCAAGCCAGCAAGTCATGGAGAGATAATCAGCACAGAAGGATTCTCAGATATAGTGAAAATGGGGGCTACACGATGAGATTAATGTCACAACAAATGGTACAGTTTTACAGCTCAAAGTAGATGTGGACATGTGCTTACATTTACAGCTCCAATACAAACTTATCACGCTAACAGTCTTACATTTTACAAGAAGCCAAGAGTATTGCCTGGCACCCCAATCAAGTTTATGGTTTTAAAATAGCAAATACTAAAGCTTAGAGTCTCTTCAGTTGTGCAATTTATACTGCGTGAAAACAGATTCTTGCTACACCAGAGTCTCTCAAAAGGGTTTAGGAAGGAGTTAGATAATTTCCTTATCTATAACAAAGAGAAAAGTGGTATAGTCATACAGCTAATGGAAGAGCCACAAAACAACCTCAGCCTCTCAAATGTAGATATGGGTTCCTGTGCCACAAAGTTACCAGTTTCACTAGTTTATTAATTTCACTGGAAGGACTAAATAAAACTCCATTATAGATCAGAAGTGATCTCCGTGTATTATTTCTGTGAGTTCTGTTCTACTTTATATATATATATGTATAAAAATATATAAAAATAATATATAATACTCTATATAAAAAGTACATAGACTAACTCCAGTTTATAAAACTTTCAGAAGTCTTCAGGATGATTTCAATAGTATTTTGCATTAATAAAATTATTCAAGAGGATAATGGATTGAACTTGCTGTTACTTAAAAACAAGGTAATGCATATTGGATGACATCAAATGAATGACATTAGGAATTCCTTCCTGAATCTAGAAGACAGGAAAAATAGTAATTTGAAAGAAAAAAACCAAAATCACATGCAAAAATCAACTGAGGAGGTATGAAAGATTGGCTTTTTCAGGGAAATCTCTCTTGTAGGATAATAATTAACAAGTATTTTCCAAGCCAGCAATCATGAAGCTCTCATTCAAATTTCCCCAAAGAAAAAAACAGTCATTGTACATGTACAATCTTCTACATTTATTCTAACCTTTTTTGTCATATCCTTTAGTGACAGGTTTTCTCCTACTTTCATTACACATTCTTACAATCTTTTTCCTGTCCAGTCCCCAAAATATCCTTTCTGCTTCCAAGAATAAACAGGACTGAATCCAGCAGCTTGGACAGGAGGCCTTTTCACCTTCTTTCACGTTTTCCCTTTTTCTCTACTTATTCTCATTTTTATATGACATCAGTACTGAGAACTATCAGCCATGTCTTAAAATCCATGTGAATCTTTCATCGGTCTCTTCTGGACCATCTGATTTCGTATTTCATATATTCTAAGGTTTTGATTGCTAAGAAACCTCTCAAGATACAACGTAGATTTTTAAACTCAATAATTCCCCTGACATACAGATACTTTTGAGACTACTTCTGAAGATACTGTCAGTTTTCCTGACAAATCAAACTTCTAAAGTTGAGAGGTCGGAGACAGTTCATAGGATATATCTCTACAACATCTAAAACCTGGACAGGGATACAGCTAAGATGCAAAAAGGTTGAGTCACTTTAAAAAAGTGAATTACTAGCAAATGCAGAAAACAAGCAAAAACCTAATGAACAGCTCAAGTAATAATGCTTCCAGAGCTTTTGTTCAGTAGCATGTCTCCTTTATTCAAATGAAGGCATGAAACAAAACTGCTGGAGTTTTTAGTTTTGCTTAGTTTAGTTTGCTTTAGTTTGCTTAGTTAGCCACATGTTTATATAGCCAGTGCAACATAACTGATAAAATGACAAGCTTATGAAATTATTATTTCATTTCAAATCATATTTGACATGTGTATTCTTACTAATTTTTAAGTGCATAATCACATCTGTATGAGCAGTTTGTTGTTTTAAATTGATGGCAGATTTCTACAGGCAACATACATTCCAGATGCATATAGAACGTGACAATTTCAGAGGAGTACTTTGTGTTTACAGAAAAGGATAGCCGAAGTGTTTTTTCACTACACGGTATGAGTGGACTGAAAAATTTCATCCAAAGCCCTTTAGCTATTATCATCAAAAGGCAGCTTTTAGAAGTGAAAAATTGCTTTCGTCTATTGAAACCCTATTTTTTACACACTCAGCAGATGAAGGTCAAAGTTGAAATATATCTTGCTGTGTAATGAAGACATAATAAAAATGTGAAGTCATAAAAGAGAAAGCGATTACAACCACTGTAATAGATGCCCTGTTTACTCTGCAGATTGCATTACATCATGTAAAGCTAAGCTATGATACATGCCATTGCTACCTACAGCAGATAATAATTTTGACATCTCTTGGGAGATGACATCTTCAAGAATATTACATTTATGAACAATATGGTGCCAAGACTGGTTGCTGGCCTGATAAAGCTCCTCATAGTGTTAAATACAAAAATATTCCCTCTGTTACCATAAAAAGTTGATAAAAACAACTTACAGTGCAAATAAGCCAAAGGCTTATAGACAGTCTATCTTTGTAGTTACAGGAGAAAAAGGACAACACCCCAGTCTCAGTGAAAAGCAAATGCTAAGGAAAAAATTAAGAAAGGAGGTAGTACCCATGTGAAAGTGATGGGTTATAGTACAGAGGAACAGAGCCTTAAGCAAATAAGGTCAAAAAAAGAATTATTCAATTTCAGAGAAGTTATAATGGGTTTAAACTACCAAAGTTGTATTATAGTGGAATACATTTTTAAACCATTTGTATTTATATCTTCAGGTACAGATGATCATAAAAATCATAGAATCATTAAGGTTGGAAAAGACCTTTAAGATCATCAAGTCCAACCATTAACTAACACCACCATGCCTCCTAAACCATGTCCTGAAGTGCCACGTCTACACCTTTTTTGAACGCCTCCAGGGTTGACGACTCCACCACCTCTCTGGGGAGCCTGTTCCAATGCCTAACCACTCTTTCAGTAAAGAAATTCTTCCTGATGTCCAGTCTAAACCTCCCCTGACACAACTTGAGGCCATTTCCTCTTGTCCTATCGCTTGCTACTTAGGAGAAGAGACCAACACCCGCTTCACTACAACCTCCTTTCAGGTAGTTGTAGAGAGCGATAAGGTCTCCCCTCAGCCTCCTCTTCTCCAGACTAAACAGCCCCAGTTCCCTCACCCGCTCCACATAAGACTTGTGCTCTAGACCCTTCACCAGCTTCGTTGCACTTCTCTGGACACGCTCCAGCACCTCAGTGTCCTTCTTGTA